>QTSX02007258.1:0-203086 GCA_014839935.2 Entomophthora muscae
AATTTCTAAACTTGAATGTGAAACCAGATAAATCTTCACAACTATCAATATTTGAAGGACAAATCAAAATAGCATTAATAGCGCAAATACAACAGCTTTGTTGGGAAAACCTTTTCTAGTACCAAAGCCTTCACTTCCTTGTGGTTCCTTGGCCCAGATGCAGGCCATCTCAGAATTTTACCAATGTGAAGTGTTGTGTTGCCAACAGGGTCTTACGGCTGACTATCCTTCTGAGGGGTTTATAGTGGAGTGCCTGGTGTTGGGGGCTGCTTCCCCATTGTGTGTGGCCTGGGTTGCCTAGCAGATGGGGAGCTAGCCCTGACTGTGCCCATTATGCACTGGGAACGGCTCTTCCCTGAGGCGCGGTGTATGTGGCTCCAGAACATTGTTGTCCTATATCAGGTGGTGGCTACCCACGCTTTTGGTGACTATGTGGAGGCTACCACCCACCATATCCCTGAGGAGCCTGAGGAGGGCACTCAGCAATAAAGATTTGTAGGACTAAGTCTGCTTCCAATATAATGCACTTTCTATAAATTTTTCATATCTTTTTTATATATTTCTTTTTATATCTTTTATATTTTTTATATTTTTCCTGTTTGTTAATTATATGATGTGCTTATATTACTTATGTTATTTTCTTTTTATGACAAGTTCAGATAGTGTTTAATTAGGCCCTTTCTTTAGGGTGCAGAATGGACGTAGAAACTTTGCATGTACACAGTTAAATATGTGTCCACTATCCTTATCCTTGATGGTGTAGGCGTCAGTTGAGGTTTTCTCTATAATCTCAAAGAGGACTACCCATGGTTGTGTCTAGTTTGTGGGATCTGCCGCCCTTAGTCATCACCTGTCTGTGCCCCTCCTACCTCAAAAAGAGAAGATGGTGGAAACCCTGTAGCAGAGTCCCTCTTAAATCTGGCTTGGGTCTTGATAGCTGTGTTGCTAAAAGCAGATATGTCTACAATTTGATGAGGGTTTGGCTTCAGTTGTCCTAGGTACCAATTTTAGGAAAGTTGCCCAGGGTTGCCAGTGGCCAAGTATAGAACAGACACAATGGCAGGGTGGCAGTCATACATCGGCTTAATGGAGACGCTCCTGTGGTAGAGTAAAGCAAGATGTTGTACACAAGCACTGCTGCTCCTGTCGTTTAGGAAGATGTCCCTGGTTTAATATTCTGAGGATCTGGGTTAGGTACCGTTGACGTGTTCCCCTGCATCCCGTTAGTTTCAGGGTGGTATGAAGTGGAAGTACCTGAACTCCCATGAGGTTGTTCACTCTTGATATTACTGAGGCTGTAAAATTGTCCCGTTATCTGAGAGTAGGAACTGGGGGCAGCCATGGCAAAGTATAATGGCATCCAAGACAAATTTTTGCAGTGGAAGGGGCATCTACTTTCCTTAGAGGCCAGGCTTTCCACCCACTTAGTTAGGTGATTTATAGCCATTATCACATAACAAAAGCCAGGGCTGCTTTGTGGGAGTGGTCCCACTACATCCATTGATACAGTATGCCAAGAAAAATGGGGTTGCACCATTGGTGGTAGGTTGTACTTTTCGTAGTGGCTTATTCCCTTGGCATTTGAGCAGTAGCCAATTGTCTCCTGAATTTTGAAATCATTGCTTCCCAGAAGTAGGTGCAAAGACAGGATTTTTGGTCTTCCAAAAGCTCATGAT
Source organism: Entomophthora muscae (assembly GCA_014839935.2). Taxonomy (NCBI): domain Eukaryota; kingdom Fungi; phylum Entomophthoromycota; class Entomophthoromycetes; order Entomophthorales; family Entomophthoraceae; genus Entomophthora; species Entomophthora muscae. The sequence goes on from QTSX02007258.1 coordinate 1,677, forward strand.
CTGTTGCCTTATGAGCGCCGTAAAAATGCTAGTCTTTTCATAGGGAGGAGGGAATATGTGTTCCTCACTATCCACTATCTTGTAAAACACACCATTACATAGTGCTGTATCCTTTTTAAGGTCCTGTAGGATATGCTGCACCTTCTTGGCTTATTTGCAAACTTCCCAGTCATCATTTTGTGTAAACAGCTGATCTGCTAATGGGCTCACTAGGGCTACAGTGGGTAAACAGGATAGGCAGTCTGCGTTCTGGTGCTTGCTGACAGAGCAGTGGAGGATTTTGTAACCAAGGCCATGAAGCTCACTGCCATTGGGTAAATTTGTCTTCTGGTTCCTTGAGCTCTGGAGCTGCTTAGGTATATGTGTGGTCTGTGACCACTGTGAACTGTACACCATGGATGTAGACCCAAAATTGTTTGCATGCATAGATGACTGCCAGGCATTTGCGCTCTGTCACCGTATAGTTACGTTCATGAACGTTTAGGTGTCCTCTAGTAGGCTACAGGGTGTTCAAGTCCCTTATTGTCAAGTTGGGATAATACTCCCCAACTGCAGTAAGTGAGGTGTCAGTATGGATCACAAATGGTATTTTGAATTCTGGGTACATCAGAACAGGGCCGCCGGAAAAGTCCAAGCATAGTTTGTCAAAAGCTCCTTGGCATTGTTTACTCCATACAAAGTCAACTCCCAATTTCAGCAAGTGGAAAGAGAGGGTTTCCCAATGGCTGCAAGCGGGGGATGAAACATCACTAATAACCAACCATTCCCAAGACTACCTGTACATCACGCTTTGACTCAGGTTACTTAATCTTAGATATGGCTTTTGGTTTTTGCGGGCTGGGGACGCAGGCTGTGACTGTTTATAACAAAGCCAAGGTATTCCACTTATCTTTGAAGAACTGGCATTTTGTGTGGCTTTACTTAAGATTGGCAGCCACTAGCCTCTTGAAGACCTCTTCCAAGTGAGCTATATGCTCAGTGAAAGTCCTAGAGAAGACATTAATGCCGTCCAAGTACACTAGGACACAGGAGATTTCAAGGTTGCCAAGGATGGTAATCCATTGCTTGCTGGAAGATTGCAGGGGCATTGTCAGCCCTTGTGGCATCCTCGTTGATTGGAATAGTCCTTGTGAGGTTATGATGGTATTAGCTTTCCTCTTTGTTCTTTTGGGAGTAGTTCATTCACAATAGCCCAATATAATGTCCATGGCAGAGAAGTACTCAGCCACCCCCTGAGGTAGTCTAATGCGCAATCTATGCAAGGTAAGGAGGGATAGGAGTCCTTTTTGGTGACCTTGTTGAGGCGTGATAGTCAATGACAATCCCTAGTTATATTCATCTTTCTTCTTGACAGTCATGATATGAGATGCCCAAGGACTTTTGGACAGAATCAGCATGCCTTGTTTAAGCAGTTCACTGGACTTCTTCTGAGAGACAACTTCTTCATTTGCTTTTGAGCGTTGTAAGGAGGCACATGTGGATTGGAGGAGTGGTTCCTGTATCAATGTGGTGGGTTATCTTCCTTCAGCGCAACCCAGATTGTGGTTGCTTTTGCAAAGATTGAGAAGTACTTCTCAAACAGCAAAGATGCTTGAGCTTACTCCTCAGAGTCAAGGGAGGAAAAGGCCAGCTAGGGGTAGTCAGGTGGACTGCTGGCCCAGGTTTGTCTGGTATACCCATTTTCTCAAATGTACCAAATCCCTTAACCTGGATAGTCCCTCCTAGGGGTAGAAGTGTAATAAGCCTACCACTTGATCTTTCTTGATAGAAATTGTCTTTTTGAAAGGTTGGCCAAGAGGACGGCACCTGGTTGGCCAGGGGGTAACAATGCTCATGCAATGCACATTTCAGCAAGAACAGCCCCAGGGTTTGACAATCTCTCCATATAGCCCTTCAGGGACAACCACGGACAACCCAGTCTCTGCAATCTTCTGGTGTCCAGGCTCCAGGGAAAAGGCAGACCTGGTCCTCAGCAAATACCCTTATGTTCTGGAATCTATGAAGGAGGGTTTATGCCTATGTTTCCTGACAAGTTTGTATTCTACTGGGACAATTCTGTTGACATAAGCCAGGTTGACAAATTTGCAGGGCTTGGGAGCAGTGTCTTGACCTTCCTTACTGAAGAACAAGGGCAAGGTCTGACCAAGGATTTTGAAGGTGGAGAGACCTCAATGCGTCATGGCACCATATTTCACCAGGAAAAAGGTGCCTATGAGGAAATCATATGCTTGTTTGGCAGTAAAACCGGGGCAGATACCGCAATGGGAGCCAATGTTTTCATCATAGAATGGAAGCAACCCAGCCAGGGTCAAAATATAGCGCCAGCTCAACAGACAGGAAGCTGGTAATTGGCCAGGTGAGGCACTGAAAGCTTCCCAGCCATACCAAAACTCATCCAGACCAACCAGGAAATATGTTTATCACCCCCAGTGCCCAAGCCACCCAGAAAGGTTATCAAAGTTGCCACATCCCAGCTGGTAAACACCAAGGAAGTACACCTGTTCCTTGGTATACCCATCCATTTACCCCTATGAGTCAGCTCTGTTAAACCTGACGTAGAAGCAGTTCAGCTAGGTAAAACACCAGCTATATGCCCTGATTAAGGATGAGGCAACAACAAGGAAAGCCCCCAGTTGTAAATTCACTGCCACCCCTGGCATTAGATTGTAAAATCTTCCCTGCTGCACCAAGAAAGGCCCAAAAATGCCAGCCAAACCCATCCATTCTTTAGAGGATTTAGCACACACAGTTGATGAGAGGTTTGTGCTAGCCTACCCTTTGGATTCCTTGCCCTTGGTTACTCCCCCTGGGAAGAAACATTGGTCAATTTAGACTACTTACTAGCCTGGTGTCATCCATTTTTAAAAACTATCAGAGCTGCCCAATCAAATGTTGCCACATTGATGCTTGACAACTCAGTTGACTCCCAAATGCCTGGCACCTCTTCCAGCCAATCAGATCAGGTCCTGGAAATTAGAGTAAAACTCTCCTGTCCCCCTGAACCTATCCAGCAAAGTTTTTCCTCTAGCCAATAAGGTCCAGCTCTAATTGTCAGGTGATCACTTTCATTGCAATCCATTCCCTTTTAGCAAAGCAAGGGGACTTCCAGTCCCCTGCTTGTCTATTTTCAAATATATTAAAGTTTGGAGCCTTTTGCAATTTATTTTAATTTTTGTTGCTGTTTGGGACCCTGTTTGAGTTTCTGCAGCCTAAAGATTAAAGTGTTAGTTGCTGTTCTAAAGCTTATCTTGTGTTAACCGGTTTCAAACCTGGCTTCTCTTCTGGGATCCTATACTAATGTTACTTTACCTAGTTGTTGTCTTCTCTGTTTTTGCTTTTGAAAACAGAGTTTGAACTTAAAATTTTCAATTGATTTTCACTATAATCTCTATTATTATTTTGAATTTTCACTTAAAATTGTTGTTTTTGAACCCACTTTTGCTTGCCGTTACTATCAAGGCATCTGAGACCATATTAAAGCTGCCCAGACCTACTCTGTTGCTCCTTTTCTGCATTCTGTTAAGACTACCCTGCCTGGACATTTTCCTACTGTTTTTTGTCAAAAAATCCTACCAACCTGCCCTAAATTTTGTGGAGATTATTTTTATGATACTCCCAGCTATTAAATTTGTGGTGTTTTCCCTGGCTCTGTTCCTGCTGCTTCTGTGGTCCACCTCCCCAGACTTGTGGGGAAAATCTCCTCATCTGCCGGCTTGTGGGTAGAGACCCTTCTAGTCTCTGGGACCTTCCCAGTGGTCTTCTCTTTTCTGGAGAGGCTGTGGTCAAGAGCCTGGCATGTGATGACTTGGATTTGGACACCGTGGATTGCACTTTGTCTGTTTAAGAAGGAGATGTGTCTTCCATGCCTCCCCTCCCCAGCGTAGTCCAGAGCCATCCAGTACCCCTTGGGTCCTCCAAGGTGTCCTCTCCTTCTCCCACCTGCACCCCTTGGTTGCTCACTGGCCTGATATTGATGGGCTTGAACACCTATTACCCTCAGTTGTCCCCTGTGTCCTCCCTGTGGTCCCCCCTTTGAGCAGCTGTCCCAGTTCTTCACTGGACAGCATCCTGGTGGTTTGTTTCACTGGGATGGGAGCCAAACTTAGTTAGTTTAGCCCCCCTCTCTCACAACTAAGGTTTGGTTTGCGCCTGAGTCCAAGAGTGCTGAGCCTGTGTAACTGCAAAAGCAGAAATGATAGGACATCAATTTATTGGGATGTCTGGCAATGGTGTACAGTACTGGGTCTTCCGAGGGCACCTGGATCATTGGGCATTAGTCTATGTCCTTGGGTTGGTATTCATTGTTGGGCAAGTCAGGAGTTGCGTGGGGAGAGCTTGGCTTGCTTAGTGCTCTCCCCAGGCTTTTCCCTCATCCTGGTTGCCTTGCGTGGCAGTGACATGGAAATGGGTACAATTTGACTGGCCATTGTTTCCATTTCCATGTCCATTGAAACCTGTGGGCTTGTGGTTGGTGTTGCTTCTGTTGCCTCCAGGAGGTAGTTGAGAGGAGTGCCTGCTTGGATGGGAATCCTTGGGTCTTTCTTGCTTCCCAGTTTGTGCCTTATGCGTGCGTTAGATATCTGTTCCGCTTTTTCTGCTTCACAGTATAGGCTTTGCAGGTTGGTCACCTGATCCAGGTTCACATGTCTCATCACGTGCAACTTGAGAGCGTTGTAGTACATGAGGTGTGTGGCTGGGGTATCAAAGGCCATGTTGGAGGGTGCACAAAGGCAGAGTTACTTGTAGACACAGGTGAGTTCCTTTACAGTGCCTGTCTGGGTCAGGTTCTTTACTTGGCAAATGATCATGAGCGCTGTATCCTTTAACATAAATCTTGCCAGGAAGTCTTGTTTAAAGCTATCCCAGTTCTTGCCAGTGTGCTCTTTGTGCCACTTGTTGCACCAAGTGCCAGCATCATGGGTCAGGAAAATGGAAATCTCTGTAATCCAAAATTGCTGTGGGCATTCCATCTGAGCTAGCTTACTCTGGGCGGACTGGATCCATGTGGCAGTGTTGTTGTTGTTGGCCCCGGCAAAAGGTTCCAGGGCGGCGCTTTGTAGTCTTTGAACTACATAGGCGGGCATGGTGGTTTTGTTGGCTAGTTGCGGCATTGATGATGGAGCCTGAAAGCACCCTTGTGCAGACATGGCGTTGAAGGCAGGTAGCAGGATCACTGTGTTTTGGTATAGGACAAAGCCATCAGGTATCGTGGTACCAGGCGTGTACAGAGTCCAGTCAGGCAGGAGACCAGACATAATTCTGTTGAGGATTTTTTGGCTGCAGCATGTGCAAGCAATAGGAAGAACTTTTCAAGATAAGGTAGGATGGAGAACCTACCTGTGCTACCAATGTTGTAACTGTGCTGTTTTAGCAGAGTTACACGGGGAAAAAATATTTAGAAGCTAGATAATAATCTTTATTGGGAGATAGTGATTATATAGTTCATGTGAATCAATGGATAGCAGTGACATGATTGGTGATTACACAGTTGGATAGAAGAAGGGGGTGGCTTGATCCTGATAACCAGTCAAGCGCCAAAACAAGGTATCCACCAGAAAGGATCATCATCTGTTCATGTTGTTGAATTTGGTAATTTGAGTTGACTTCATAGTCTGGCTTCAAGTGACCAGATAATTGGATTGCAGGTCACAAACCTGCTTGGTTGGAACCTTGCTGGCAGGTTGAGCCTGCAGTTTTGACATCAAAGATACAGTAGTTTTAAAATCTATGGCAACAAACTAAATGAACTCAGATTTAAATGAAATGAATTCAGATTTAAGTGAAATTGAAATGAACCTAAATCTATTGTAAATCAATATAAATTCATTTTTTTATTTTTTTTTAAATCTGAGTTCATTTTGTTTAAATCTGGATTGTTTTTGCTTGTTGCCATAGCTTTTAAAGCTACTGTACAAAGAGTAGAGCTTCATTTAAAATAAAAAAAGGCTCAGAAGGTTTTTCTAGAATAGGCTTATTTTATTTGATTTAGTTTTAGCTGGTGAAAGATAGTTGGTCAGATAAAATCAAACTTGTCAGTAAATTTAGGAGCCAGATGTAAAAAATAATAAATAGGTAGTTCTTATAAATATTTCTAGATTGAATAAAGAGGCTAATTTTTTGAAATGTTAGTAAAAGCAATTAATAAAAGCTATGTACTAGTTGTAGCAACATCTTTAATTACTTTCTCTTGAAAAATCATTTTCCTAAGAAATGACTCAACCTGTGAGAGAGGGGGCTAAACTAACTAAGTTTGGCTCCCATCCTGGAGGGAGGATCCACCAGGACGCCATCCAGTATAGGACTGAGATGGCCACTCAAAGGGGTGTCCATAAGGAGGACGTGGCAGACACCTGGAGAAAGTAGGAATCCAAACCCATTAAGATCATTCTGCTAAGCAACCAGGATTCACGCTTAGGAGTGAGCTCTGGGGTGCTCAAGCCTTCCTCTGAAACCAGGACAGGCGGGTCCTCAGAGGGAAGGAGTGTGGGGTGGCCCAGACTGAGGGGTGTAGCAGGGACTGTTTTGGCAGTAGAGAGGTCAAGTTCATCACAGGTCAGGCTCCTCATCACATTCTCACTAGTGGTGTATATACCCTGAGCGCGTGTGGGGATATCTTTGAACATATTCAAGAGCTGATCAGGGTTTGAACCAACACAAAGGACAGAATTGGCAATACATCCCTAAAGATCTGGGGAGGTAGACCAAATCATCACCAGAGCTGGTGCCAAGGTAAAAGCCACAAACTTGACCAGAGGGACTAGCATATTTAGAATCTGGGAGTGAAGCCCAGAAAAATGCAACTGATTCTGTTGTTTTTAACCCTTAAATTTCAAACAGAAGACTCAGGAGCAAACAGAAGGACTCTTAAACACCAGAGCAGTATATGGAACGGCAACTGTGGGCCAAATGGTTTCAAGAGTGTATATGAAAGCTTTATAAGGCTTATATAAAGCTCAAGCGCAAGCAAAAGCAAAACAAGTACAAAATCAAACTTAAAATAGGTAAATATATTAAATTATATACTAATTTTTAAAATTGAGCCATTCACTTCAAAGCAAAAGAGGAAAGCTGTAATACCCTGAAATGGTGGGCACCACTTGGAGTATGTATGGTAGCAAATTGGCAAACTGGAAGCCTGTCAGGGCAGTGATTATGGGGTACACCGTCATTAGCCAACAGAAGACCTTGTCGTGTATATTGAATCTTCTGAAGCTCCTGGAAAAGTAGGTAAGGATGTAGTAAACAGACGTATATATGGCAATGGAGAGTGTCAAATGGGGAGACACCAGGGGCGGCCAGGGTCCAGTATTGGAAGAGTTCAGTTGGCCAAGGCCGTAGTATGGGTCATGACCTAGTCCTTCTGTGGAGGGCCTGAAGAACTCTGAACCTTGTTGGTAGCCTCCAATCCCAAGGCAAGCTATGAGTACAGCTGTGAAGATGAGATGGTTCATCTTCCTTAGATTGGAGGGTTGGCAGGGGCTTGATTTGTAAGTTTTAACTTTAGTGGTAAGTTGAATTTCAATTTTATTGAGGATATTAATCTCAATAATAGCATAAGCTATTACTGAGAGGAGATCCTTTATTTATAGTGTTCCCCCACTTGCAAAGTTTTGCAAGTGGGAGTAAAAGCAGGGGACTGGAAACCCCAGAATTTTGGTCAAGGGGATTGGGAATTGGTGTTTGAAAGGATGGCCAAACTCTTGTTCCTGGGCAATCTGTTGAGGTTTTAGACAATTCTGCTTGGGACCAATAATTTCCTCTGGGTAGGTGGTCAGGTGGTGGCTACAAGCCTTGGGACTAACCAAATCTATTTTTGGTTTGGGAAGTTCAGTTTGGCTGAAGTCTAGGCTTAGGTGAGTGTTGTGGTCCGCCAGATTCCATTGGCTGTGGGTTATGTTATTTTTAACTTTTGAAACCAGATTTTGCCTTTCTTCTAAACCTTCAGAATTGGGATTGGTTTTTGAACCTGGAATCTGTCCTTCTTCTTTAGGACAGGAATTATTCTCAAAATTTTCCCTTGTTATAAGGGACTTTTCTGATTGGCTGGCTGGCATGGTTGGTTCTGATTGGCTGGGGAGTGGGCCCTGGGGCCCAGGTGGGCAACTGGCAGTTGGCTGGGGCCCAGGAAGCAGGCGGCTGGCCTGGGGGCTGGCAGCGGGTCCTCTGGGGGAGGGGTGGGCAAGCGGGTGGCCAGCAGGGCCCAGGTTGGTGGCTGGGTGGCAGGCGGGGGCAAACAAGCAGGTGGGAGGCTGGTGGTAGATCCGCAGGCGGCAGGCTGGGTTTGCAGGCGGGAGCCTTGCTGGCGGATGGGAGCCTGACAGGGGGCTGGCAGCGGGGGACTGGCAGCGGGCCCGCTGGGTGCAGGGAGGCTGGCAGAGGGGGGTGGGCGTCTGCGCGGTGGGCGCCTGCCTGGATGATAGCATATTCTGGTTTTCACTAAAATCTGTTTTTTCCAAAAATTGATTTTCCTTTTCCCCCAATAATGGAGGAAATTCCTTATTAAATTTTTCCCTTTGCTTGGACATTCCTTTACTTGTTTCCAGCATTTTTCCTCAGTCAAAATCTGGTTTATGTCAGGAATATTCCTGATAAAAGCTTTAGCCTTGACATTAACAACGCAGATAGACACTTCAAGAAGTGACAAAAGAGCCCAGGAGGCAAGTGGAAGGTAAGGAAAGTGTAAAATTTCACTAAAAATCTTAATGAACTGTAGGGCCAGATAGGAGACCCAAAAGAACTAAAATTCCAAAGAGGAAGCTTTAAAACTTTATTTTGAAAAGAACAAGCAAGCAGGGGACCAAAAGTCCCCTGTCTTGCTTTAAGGGACAGGCTTCAAATTTGAAAGGCCACCTGACCCAGGAAATGGGTCTGATTGGCCAGAAGAGAAATTTTGTGAGGACTTATCCATTGATTTGGAGGGTTTTGCAATAATTTCTGGCTTCAACTCTGATTGGCTGGCATTGCTGGAATGATTTAAATCAGCGTTCAATCCAGTTGGGTTGGAATTTGATAGTTTAGCAGTAGCGCAACCTGTTTGTTTGGGCTTAATTAATTTTAAATGTGGTCAAGCCCAAGCCAGAAGATAATCCAAATTAATTAGGGATTCCTCCCAGATGGGGACAGAGTCCAAAGCGCCATTATTTATCACTTGAGAAGGGTATGCTAACATAAATCTCTTGTCAATTGTGTGGGCTAAATCTTCAAGGGAATTGAGGGGCTTGGCTGGCTTCTGAGCAGATTTTTTTGTGCAGCGCGGAAAGATTGTCCTATCCAGGGCTAAAGGGGGAAGCAACTTTACATAACCAGCAAGTAAGGCAGCTCTAAGATGTATACCACACTAGGATCAAACAACTGAGCTTCAGAGAGTTCCAGATATACAACACCTCATAACTTACATGATCTACATGGAAACTATGTAGCCTATCAAGTTCTATATAATACGCTTATTCAATATCAAAAAGATATATCATTCTTTTTTTAATTTTCTCTTATTTTTATGTTGTAACTGTGCTGTATTAGTTAATTTACAAAGGAGAAAATAGTGAAAACTAGATCACTATCTTTATTAAGAAGTATCACTTATATAGCTTGGTGGAATCATTTTAAGAGGAAAAATATTTGAATGATCAATCAATTGGATTGACCAGGGGGTGGCTTGGTCCAATAATGAGTCAAGCGCTAAATTGATCTGTCCACCAAGCAGAGATTGTCACTGGTTCTTGTTGCCTTGTTTGGGAATTTGAGTTGACTTTCACATTTGGCTTCAAGTAGCAAAAAATTCAGTTTGGGCAGTACAGGGTCTCTTGTATGGAACTTTGCTAGGGAGTCAACCCCATTGTTTTGACACTCCCTGACTGAAGGTCAGATTTTTCTGTTAAAAGGTTTTCAAGAAGTTTTTCAGAGGTGTAGGCCCCATACTTTATCAGCTGTTGCTTAGTTGCTAGGAAGATGGTCTTGTGTTGCTTCTGGCAGGCCTTATATGAACAAAGCCTATTGTAGTGCAGAATCTTTTCCTGTTTTCTCTTGCCCAAAAATAGCACCAGGTAATTATTGTAGCCATAAATTTTTAGAGCAATTATGGGGCCTACTTTTTTGAGTTATAATTTGCTCTTATCTGTGTTAATCACCCAGAACTTGTCTCTAACTTCATGTCTACTCTTCAGAGGAATAAACCTATCTTGTAGGTGTTTTTTTCCCTAATTTATTGGCCAACATTGGTGTGGAAGACTTGGGGGTTGAATCTGAGTGAAACTTGTTTTGGCATTATTAACTTGTGCCCTGTTATGGCCTGAACTGTATTTGGCTGTGTGCCATAAATGTGACAGAAATTGCTAGTTAGTATGAAGAGGTCTCCAAGTGGTACAAAATAAAAATCCAGATCTATAAGAAGTTGATAATTAACCACCACCAAAGCTTCAAATACTGTTTCGTGAAATTTCAAAAAGATACACTAGGATTTAACAAGATAATTAAACCTAACTAAATGAGTCCCAGAAAAATAGCCTATGATAAGATTAAAGAGTCATAAGAATAAAGCTCTGGACATTGGGAAGTAACCATAGTTGCAGTTTTTTATTCTGAGTTAAACCCTCCAAGATTAGCAGGCATTGAAATAACATTAGGAGGCATAGACAACAAAAAAACAAAAGCATGACCCCATCTTCCAGTTAAAATTTGATTTAGAATCAAGTTTTAAGGAACATAGAGTAACAGGCTCACTACAGGATTCATTTTAAATAATAGTTAACCAGGAGATAATTTGAGTTTAGTGAGTATAATTTTTAGGGAGGACTTGACTCTTAAGAGTTTAACAGTGAAAACTTTCTAATATGTACCAAAATTATTGACCCAGCAATACCATCTGAATCCCGGGCTCCTATTATGTCACATTCTAAAAGTACCTTGTCCAGCATGAAAAAAGTCCTTGTGTGATTATTTTTGATGCCCATTCTGATAACCAAATTGTATTGGGTGACCCTCAGATTATGTCCATTTATCAGTGTCAATCTTCCTTGGGTAATCATATTTTGCTGAAAAACTGGAGTGGCAGTAACACATTTCCAATCAACTGTTTGATTTAGATCTTTCAACTTGGTTAACTGTTTTCTAAATTTCTTGGCTTTCTGGTTAGGACAGATAATACCTGACATGATGAAAACTATTGTGACAGTTTGATTGAATCAATGTGCTCAGGCGTAGAAGCTTATACTGCTGTTTGCCTTTAGAGATTTTGCAATTTTCCTGGTGTCACCATATTTGGTGCTGAGTCTGCTAATATATCTGCTTGTGACACCAAATTGGGACAAAATATTCCAAACTGTTACAATAGTAACAGTTTTGAAGCCCTGGGTGGGAATTGAACTTGCGCCTAGCTGCCAGGCAGAGCCAGCGGGTGTGGGGGATTTTCCCACTCCCGGGTTTGCTTCAAAAAGCAAAAATCCAGGTGGAGGAACTATTCCTGCCCTGGTGGCAGCTGCAGGGGCCATTTTGGGCCCCTGTTGCATTATTGAATGGATCAGCCAAAACATAGTCTGTTTATGTTAAGGGCAATAGAACAATTGCCTGATTGCCCACTTGTTTTGCTGCATTTGCTATTCTATTCATGTAAACTTGTTTAATTGCGCCTAAAAAGAAATATTTGAATCAAAGATTTATTGCATATAGAGCTCAGTATTTACTTCTGCAGTTATTAATAGATTTAAAACATTTAAGAGCCACTTTTCTTCATTTGGCAAGGAACATAAAACCGGTTGATTTCTTGCCCAGGCACTTTCCAATGTCATTTCTCCACTGCTCCATATGACAAGTCCTTCTTTTGGTGCAACTTTCCTTTGGCAATAATTCCCCTGCCCCCCTATATGACCTTCTAACATATCCAATAAAGAACCAGTTTTTTCATTATATCCTTATATTATTCTGTCCTACCCAAGGCTGTCACTATACCAGCTACAGGTATAGTAATAACAGTTAAGATCCTGACTAACTAATTGTAGAAAATAGCACCCTATACTTCTACAAATACAACAGCCCCAAAAGCTATACCCAAGCCTTGGTGGGTTTGGCTGAGCCTGGGCAGGCTATTTTTAGCTGCCCAGTAAACCCAGTTCAAGCCCACCCTCCATTAAGTAATTTGGGGTCCCCAATTGGGGACTCCTTTTTAATCAAGTTCCTTGGCCTCAGGAAAGCCTGTCAAGCCAGACCAAAAATAGTGATCTAATTGGGAAACCCCCATAACCCCAGAAGCCAAACCTGCCAGAACCAATGACCAGCCAAGCCAAGATAGACCACTAAAAAGCCAAACAACTGTTCTTGAAACCTCCAAAAAAATGACCATGAAGCAGCCAACCAAACAAACAAAAGAACCTGATATGCCAAGCCCTGCCACACAGATAGCACCAGAAAAATGCCCAGAGGCACTTGCATGTGAGTAATTATGTAAGTCAGAAGCACTATAGAAATTCTGTATTGTCATCCTTACCAATAAAGTTTTTATGAACCTTTGGTTCAACAATCTGATTCCTTACATCTTTTTGATACTCTTCCATCTGCAATCACTAAAGCACCAGTACCCATCCTCAGGGATCAATAGCCAAGCATCAGTTGACAAAATCAAAGCCTTTGACTACTACTGCCCACCCAATGCACCATTTGGCCCTGTGCATTTCACTGAGTATCCCCCAAATCCTGACCACAAACCCTGGACCCTGGAAGACTTGCAGTGGTACACCTGCCCAGACGCTCCCAAGGAACTATACCAAATTGTCTGTGACAGCAGAGCAATCACCATTTACCCTTTGATCTTTAATGGTAAATACAACATTTATGCCGCCTACTTGATCCCAATGGAACCATTCCCGCACTCAAACCAACCATCTCAACCCCACCCACTTCTGATGCTGCTGGCCAGAGTAGTCAATTCCTGGGAGTGCTTTACCTGGTGCTCATAGACTTAATCAATTTTTCCTTGCCAGTGGCCAGGCCCTGGGCTGTGGCTAGTAAGGCCCTTTCCTACCTGGTAAAGTTAGATCTCATCATCTGATAAACCATGCCAGTACCTGCTTTGAATCCTCCCTCACCTTCTGGAGCATCACAGTACTCCTGGTATCCTGAAACAAACTGTCATTCCCTCATTCAAGCAGTTGAGGAGAGCTTCATACTCACTATTCATTAACCAACGCCAGCCCTTGACAGGTACCGCAGCATCCTGGCTATAATGCTCAACACAGGGTATGGGGATCTTTGTAAATAAGGTGGGATCACTATTGCTTGCAGTGGTGTTGTCAATGGTGGAATACATCACAGGCACAGATGTTTCTCAGTTGTGGCCAATGGCTCATAGAACATGTCAAAAATGCAGGGACATGCAATGACAATTCTTGGATCCAGAGTGTGGGGCTGGTTGGCAACTGGGTACACAGTGAAGGTGTAAGTAACCTAATTATTCTCAATAACCTCTGTATAGGAGACTTTTGTGGCAGGCCTTGAGAGCGGCTTCTGTCTTGGATTCAGGCTACTGTTCCTGGCTTGAGATGCGGGAGGTGGTTGGCTGGCGCTGACACCTTGGGAGGCCTGTGTGTTGGCATGACTCTCCTCAAGTTGGGTTCTGGGTCTGTTCTTGGACCCTCTGGGATGCCCTTGTGGACAGGCTGCTCTGCAGGCTGGTGCAGGAGCTGGTTGGGAATTGGATAGTATGTCCATAAAAATAAAATAAAAGCATTTTTTAGATTAAATATGTATTTATTTAGATTTATGGTTTATTTGTGGGTAGTTGTTTTCTCTTGATTTAGCCTTGAATAGTAACATAATTTCTATATCCATTATTTGAAGTGTATAATATTGTATCCTTTCCTTCTTTGGATAATTTTAAAGTTTAATTAATTTTTAAGTCTAAATATGGTTATGAGATTGATTTTTTATTTGATTTTAGTCATGGTGGAGCTTCTCAATTTGGGTTAGTGTTTCCTAGAGTGTTTACTGTACATTAAATTTGGATTCCAGTTCTTGCAATTAATATTTGAGTTTACTAGTGGCATTTAAAAGTTATTTGAAATTTGGTTCTTGGACTTGAAAATCCCGCAATTCCAAAAAAATAGTAAACTTAATGAAAATAGTTGATTCATTTGGAGAACTCAAATCTGATTCCAGATGATTCATTTTTTCCACTTGAAATATGCAGCTTGGCTTGAAAATTTCAAAGTGTCTATGAGGTCCTGCAATATGAAATATTCAAATAAAATGCCAACAAATAAATTTAATCAAGAAAAAAACCAAATAACATTTTAGATTATGCATGTTGGTGTTACAGTAGAACACCAAATGAAAGGAATAATGTGATCTTGGAAGACTAGGAACCAAAAAAGAATCTCAGCCAAACCCTTAACTATGTTTAACAATTTAAATGTTATAACTGACAAAAAATATGTTAAAGCTGGAGTTTCCTAGGTAGCCCTCAAAAATCTGGACTTGCCCTACTTTATGCCAATAGTTATAAAAAATTATGTGTTATTCACTATTTGGAGATGATAGTGTTTGACCTTCTGGCTGCCAAAAAATCAAATTATGATGTCATCAAGTCTTTCAGGGAAACAGCCTGTGGGGGGTTCCTGAGAACTTGCGGGCAGACGGCCCACAGGCCCGGTAGGGAGGGCCCACCACAAGATTGGAGCTAACTTTACAATATAAGATAACAATTTTCCCAGGAGGGCCCAAGGTCCGCAGGCAGGTACCATAGAATCTATCAAGCCAGTAAGAGTGATGTACATCACTCCAAATATTTGAGTGGAGGTGTATTCATTGGCAACAACAGATTCTTGCGGGCGTTTGGGCCGTGGGGTGAGAGGTGAAGTCATGGGGACCAAATACGCGGGCCAGTAGTTGTATTTGTTGCGGAATAGCAAGGGAGGAATAGTGATCTTGCAGCCTTCCCTGTACACAGTTTTGGTCTCTCTAGTTCTTTCCTCTGGATTGTAGATTAGGATTTCCTCTAGGGTGAACTCCAAATACGCTGGATTGGGAGGGTACTCAGTGAAATGAATGGGGCTGTAGGGGACTCCTGGTGGACAGTAAAACTTGAGTGGCTGGTCTGTGGTTTCTTTGGGTTGCAGGGTATGGGGCGCAGGAGGTAGACTGTAGATGAAATAGAACTGAAATCAAATATGGAATAACCTGGTTGAACCAAAGGTTCATGTCACTTTATTGCAATAATGGCAATGGGCATCTTTCTGGCAGTCCAGGGCATAAGTATGCACATCTGTCATGGGAAAACTTTTACAAATTTCTCTGGCCCGGGTGGTACCGTTCACCTGATCTTTCCAGTCTTTGATGGCATTCATCACAGGAGTTAAATCATTGGCTGGTTTGAACTGGGAATACTACAATTTCCTTGTTGGGTTGTGGGGTTGGTTATTTCTGGGTGGCCCGCATTTATTTGGAAGTTCCTCTATTTCCTTTCCCGTGGAGGCCCGAGTTATTTTGGGTTCTATGGCTGGCCGCCCTGCTGATTGGTTGCGTTAACAGGAACCTTTAGTGTGGGAGCTGTTGATGTAGATGATTTTGATTCATCCAGCTTTAAGGGGATTTCCGAAGTCAAGATCTGCTCTGGCTTGAGCCCAAAAATCTGTGGGCTGGCGGCCCACGGGGTCTCAGGGTTTGAATCCCGTAGTTGAGGCTTTTTAGTAATCATGGCCAGTAAGAGTTTATCACTTGTGACATCATCCCCTTCTCTCCTGTTGCCCTCCTTCTCCCCAGCCCTCTTGTCCAAGTATTGCTGTATGGCTCTGTATGTGTTAGGCAGGTTGGAGACATGTTCACATGTGCTTTCTTTGGGGGGGTAACCTATCCATTTGACATAGTACTGTGGGGTCTTGTAGTGGAGGCGGTGTCCATGAATGTACTCCACTTTGTATTTGGTTGTGTGTCCCTCCTGGATGGGCAGGGGTTTGGTCTTGATCTTCTGGTGGGGAAGGGAAGTTCTTTCTTTCTTGAATAGTAATGATTGGTGGAAGACGTTGTGGATTTTCCAAGTGGGTGGTAGTTCTAGTTTGTACACCACTTCTCCTATTTGCTTTGTAATCTTGTACGGGCCACAGCAGTGGTGAGCTAATTTTCTACTGGGTATGTGTAGGGGGATGTTCCATGAGTTGAGGTAAACTTTGTTGCCAATCTCCAGGGGTTTCCCGGGGACTCTTTTCCTGTCAGCAAACGCCTTGTAGGTCTTAACAGCGCAGGTCAGGTTCCTTAGGCAGGTTTCTTGGGTGGTGTTTATTTGTTCAATCCAGGTTTTTCCTGCTGTATTCTGTTCCTTGCTGCCAATACTAGGGTCCCATGATGGATCAAACCCATAGTTGGCCTTGAAGGGGGACATACCCATGGAAGCGTGGTCTTTGCTGTTATAGGCATATTGCGCCATGGGTAACATCTCTGCCCAGTTGTCTTAGTCTGTGTTGGTGTAGAATTGCAGGTATTGCTCCAAGATTTGGTTGACTTGTTTGGTTTGTCCGTCTGTCTGTGGATGGTAGTAGGTTGATACACAACATTTTATTCCAAGATCTTTCATCACTTGGGTCCAGTAGTGGGAAGTGAACTGGGGTCTGCGGTTGGTGATGATTTCTTCTGGGGTGCCATGTTGTGTCAAGATGCAGTCGTGGAAGTGTCTGGCAGTCTCAGCTGCTGTGCGGTGGGTAGTGGTTGGGAGAAAATATGACATCTTTGTGAAGCAGCCAACCATGACTAGGATTGCGTCAAAGGATTTTGAAGGGGGGAACTCTACTATGTAGTCCAGTGACACTGACTTCCAGGGTCCATCAGGGATGTCCAGAGGCCTCAGTAGTCCTTCTGGCTTTGATTGACGTGTCTTGATTCTTTCACAGGTTTTGCAACCATTGATGTAGGCAGCTACTTCCTTTTTCATGCCTGGCCATGTGTAGTTCCGCTTGATGCTTAAGAGGGACTTGTGTCTACCAGGGTGACCGGCCATCCCTGAGTCATGGTGGTCAATCCTTATGTTTGTTTGGGTTGGGCCTTTGGGTATGTAGACTCTGTTGTGGAGCAGCAGGGTCATGCCTTTCAGGGAGTATCCTTTCTTTGAATGATGGTAGTACGGGTCCTTTAGCAGGGCTTTGACTAGTTTGGTTGAATAGGTGTCTTGTTTCTGGGCTCTTATCACGTTGGGTTTGCTGGAAGCAATCTTCAAGTAATTCAGTTGTATCCCTAGGCTGGCAGGGTCTAGTAGTGTGTGGGTGTTGCAGTCCTTGATTTTGGTGGAGGAGGGAATCAGGTCAGCCCTCCTGCTCAAGGCGTCTGGTACCATGTTAACCTTTCCTGGCTTGTAGTCTATGATCATGGTGTAGTTGGCTAGTTCTAAGGCCCATCTTGCTTGTTGTTGGTTCAGCTGACGTGGTTTGAAGAAGTAAACTAAGTTCTTGTGGTCTGTCAGAACTTTTACCGGGTATTTGGCATTTCACAAGTACCTATGCCAATGTTCAATGTCTTCATTATAGCTAGCATCTCCTTGTCATATATTGGGTAGTTCCCTTCAGCTGGTATCATTTTCTTGGAGTAATACGCTACAGGATGTAGCATACCATCCCCTCCTTCCTGAAGAAGGACCCCACCCACCTCAAAGTTGGATGTGTTTGTTTCCAGCACAAAAGGTTTAGATGAGTCAGGCATTGCCAGGACTGGAGCAGAGGTGAACGCAAGTTTCAGGGCCTCAAATGCAGAGGTGCACTCCTCAGTCCAGACAAACTGGACCTTGTCAGAGCAAAGGTGTGTCAGGGGCAGAGTAATCTGAGAAAAGTTTTGGATGAAATCCCTGCAATAATTTACCAGCCCAAAAAACTTCTCATGTCTTTCCTGTATTTGGGTACTGGCCAGGTTGTCACTGCTTCCACTTTGTCTTGTGCCATGGCAAACCCGCCAGTCTTCATCATGTATCCCAGGAATTTGACTTCATACTGAAAAAATTTGCACTTCTTCAGCTTGGCGTGTAGGTTGGCCTATAAGAGTTTTTCCAGTAAACGGTCAAGATGTTGGAGATGTTCCTCGTGTGACTTGCTGTATATAAGGATGTTGTCCAGATATGCGACACAGAATTGGTCAAGGCACTTGCCTAGGACAGAGTTGATCATCCTTTGGAAAGTACTGGGTGTGTTGCACAAGCCAAACAGCATAACAAGGTATTCATACAACCCATATCTGGTTTTGAAAGCTGTCTTGTATTTGTCTCCTTCTTTGATTCTGATCTGGTTGAAAGCGTCTCTCAGGTCAATTTTTGAGTACACCTGGGCTCCAGTCAGTACATCACAAAGGTCATCAGAGTTGGGGATGGGGTAGCAGTTCTTCACTGTAATGTTGTTCAGTTTTTGGTAGTTCACGCAGGGACGCATTCCGCCAACCTTCTTCCCTACAAACAGCATAGGTGACAAGCAAGGGGCCTTTGACACCCAGATGAACCCTTTTTTTGTCATGTCCTCTATATATGTCTTCAGGGCTACTTGTTCACAATGATTACAGCTGTAGATGGGCCTGTGATGTGGTTGGGTTCCGGGTAACAGGTCTATGGTGTGGTCGTAGATTGAGTGGTTGGGGAGATGTAAGGAATTCCATACCTTACACAAATACAAAAACAAACATAAGGATTCTGGAGAAACCTCAAAACCTGAAAACTGCATTGTTAAATGCAGATTCAAAAACTAAGTTGGTTAACGGAACTATTAATTTAATTGTGCCAAAAACACATTCAAAAGTAATAAATGAATGTATTTTAAGCAAAAACAAGTACAGAAGCAAAAACAAGCGTAAAAACCCTGAACAATATATAAATTCCATTTTAAAACTGAAAATTAAGGCTTTGAACAACCATTGCGACAACAGTAACAACCCAGCATTAAATTTTGGCTCTGAAAACCATAGTACAGCCAATCAATCACAAATTAAATGTGTAAACTGTCCAAACCAGACTTTCAGGGACCTAGAAGGCCAATCAAGCCCAGAGAACTACCCAAGCCACTGCAATACTGCACATCCAGCTCCAGATACCATCCCCAACCTAAGTGAGGTACAATAATGCAAGGCAATACTTCTACCCCACACTTGCAGGTTGGCCTGGTAAACTCTATGATCCATCCGCCAAATTATTTCATTATTTAAACTGAAATTTTTCCCTTGAGCTAAGTGCTCCAACAATTTCTTTTATTCCTATTAATCAATAAATCTACATTTTCAATTCTAAACACTTGATTAGTAGATTCTAAAGGGTTTTCCCCAACAGCATGAAGTTCAACTTCCTTGTGTGGACTTTTTGTGTGTTAATCAGTTATGGGCAAGCAAATGTTAACTTTGAAACCCCTGAACCAACTCCTACTGACAAATCTGAAGACTCAATTTGGTATCGTTTTGGTCTGCGTCAACGACATGCCCCTTACGTTGAAACAGCTTGATTCCCACCTATCATCCACCCCAAGGCCCCCTGGTTGGTCTTGGGGTACACCAGTGTCTATTATCTCCTCAGCCACTTCACTCCCTTCTTGGGAAGATTTTGCCTATTTGGTCATCTTATACACATGTTAATGATAGGGATTCCAGTAGGTTCCACTCTGATCAAATTCAATTTGGGAGCTCTAATTCATTCAATTGGAGAAAGACTTCCCAATGAGTGGTTCCCTGACAGGAGATGGGTTGCTGCTTCCTCGCTAAAGACGTGGTTCCATTTCTCTAAAGAGGCAGGTAGGGTCCCTACACTGGGTTCCATTTTCAGGGTCAGGAGCGTGTTGGGTCCTTTGCGGATTAGACCCAGCAGAAATGGCATCTCATCACAAAAATTGTCTCCCTTCAAGGCGACTGTTTGATTACGGAAATTCAGGATAGCATCGTGTCTTTGGGACCAGGAGTCTCCTAGGATTAAGGGATGGGGAAGTCTTTTCAGGATAATGGGGAACACTGGGTAGGTGTTCTGACTAATTTTCAATGGCAGCTCAGCCGCACACCTAAATCTCATGTTGTGAGAGCTGTTTCCCATAATTACTTTGACACCTTCAGTGGTGGCCTTTAGTCCTAGATCTTTTGCAAGGGTGGCGTCAATAAAAATCTCCTTGGCTCCAGTATCAATGAAAGCTTCAACAGCCTGGGATTTTGTGGATTTTTTCACCTCAACTTGGATAAATTTGTAAGACTGGGTAGAGGTGTTTATTTGTGCCAAGGAAACTGTGGGGCAACTCTTCTTGGGGCAAGCCTTAGTGAGGTGGCTGGGTTTATGACAGTAGAAACACAACCCTTCACGGTAGTGGCGTTGTAATTCATCAGGGGACATTTCTGGTCTGTTGGGAGTTAGGGCCTGATTTGTGCGCTGAGTGTGAGAGAGAGCGCCTTCTTGGTTAAGGCTCAATCCTCTACACAAAAGAAGTAGTTCATCTAGGCCAAGCGTAGGGGGAAGGTGTTTAAGGAGCTCCTTCAAGGCAGGGCAGGCTCTTTGGCGGTACAAGATGGCTGATAACTTGTTTTTGAGTTGGGTTCTGGCTTTCAGTTTTAGGAACTTGTTGGTGTAGGTTTGTATAGTGTGTGATCCTTGTCTGATGTCTAATAAACTGATTAGGGCGTGATTTTGGTTGTCTTGGTTGTCACCAGTGGCCATCAGTTCACTCTCAAATTGGAAGTAGTCCAGGCAGAACTCAACGTCCTTGGTGGTGGCCTTCCCAAACCAGTCCAAGGCATCGCCAGAGAGAATGGAGGCCACTCCAGGGACTTTCTCAGTGTTGTTGGAGTATGAGTTTGTGTTGGCCTGAAAGTGGAGATGGAGGACTGGCATGGCTCTTCTGGCTTCTTCTAGGGTGAGCTTCCCCATCTGCGGCATGTCCACCTTGGTTGTAGTCTGATTTACTATAACATTCTGAACCTGCAAGTTTGGGGTCTTGGCCTTCTCAGCGCCAAGCATGGCGTCCTTTGGCTCTGTAATGGTTTGATGTCGGATTGCTAATGCAATTAGGTTGATAGCTAGTTTGTATACATAGTAAGCTGATATCAATAAAAGCAGCATACAAGATGCCTCAAGAGTTATCAACATCTTGGGGCCCAGGTTACCGTGTTTAAGGTAGATTGCCATAATGTCAGGGAACTGGCCTGTGGGGGGTTCCTGGGAACTTGCAGGCAAACGGCCCGCGGGCCCAGTAGGGAGGGCCCACCACAAGATTGGAGCTAACTTTACAATATAAGATAACAATTTGCCTAGGAGAACCCAAGGTCCGCTGGCGGGTACCATAGAATCTATCAAGCCAGTAAGAGTGATGTACATCACTCCAAATATTTGAGTGGAGGTGGATTCATTGGCAACAACGGATTCTTGCGGGCGTTTGGGCCACAGGGTGAGAGGTGGAGTCATGGGGACCAAATACGCGGGCCGGTAGTTGTATTTGTTGCGGAATAGCAAGGGAGGAATAGTGATCTTACGGCCTTCCCTGTATACAGTTTTGGTCTCTCTAGTTCTCACCTCTGGATTGTAGATTAGGATTTCCTCTAGGGTGAGCTCCAAATACGCTGGATTGGGAGAGTACTCAGTGAAATGCATGGGGCTGTAGGGGACTCCTGGTTGACAGTAAAGCTTGAGTGGTTGGTCCATGGTTTCTTTAGGTTGCATGGTATGGGGTGCAGAACTGCAAGAGGTAGACTGTAGATGAAATAGAACTAAAATCAAATATGTAATAACCTGTTTGAACCAAAGGTTCATGTCACTTTATTGCAAGAATGGCAATGGGCATCTTACAGGCAGTCCAGGGTATAAGTATGCCCATCTGTCATGGGAAAACTTTTACAAATTTCTCTGGCCCGGGTGGTACTGTTCACCTGATCTTTCCAGTCTTTGGTGGCATTCATTGCAGGAGTTAAATCATTGGCTGGTTTGAACTGGGAATACTCCAATTTCCTTGTTGGGTTGTGGGGTCGGTTATTTCTGGGTGGCCCAAATTTATTTGGAAGTTCCTCTATTTCCTTTCCCGTGGAGGCCCAAGTTATTTTGGGTTCTATGGCTGGGCCCCCCGCTGATTGGTTGCGTTAACAGGAACCTTTAGTGTGGAAGTTGTCGATGTAGATGATTTTGATTCATCCAGCTTTAAGGGGATTTCCGAAGTCAAGATCCGCTCTGGCTTGAGCCCAAAAATCTGCAGGCGGCCGGTCCTGCGGGCTGGCAGCCCGCGGGGTTTCAGGGTTTGAATCCCGTAGTTGAGACTTTTCAGTAATCATGGTCTGTAAGAGTTTGTCACTTGTGACAAAGTCAAACTTGAAAGTAAGATCACAAAATGCTGAAAACAATCTCAACAAACAATCAGACGCCACAAGACCCTCACCCCCATCTTAAGCTCCCTTAAAACATTCCCCAGTCCCCTCTAGAAACTTGTTTCTAAATAGCTTATTTACCATCAAATAAAAGCAGTTTTCTCAAAAATGCTTGATCACCTGAGGCTGTTTGCCCATATGCTCAAAAAGTTGGCCTCTGTGATGGTCAAGATAGTAGGTGATTCCTTGATGGTCCCTTGCCCTCTATATGCCCGTACCCGCCATTTCTTTTTCAAATTTACCTTTGCAAATCATTTGTACATTAGCAATTTTCATCTCCATCTTTTGTTATACAACAACTGGGTCCAAGATGATCAAACTGTCCTCCCAATTTGGTTTGTTACCCCTCAAAAAACTGGCAATTTGTTTATTATATCCTCGTTGTCTTTCTTTAAACAACACTGCACGCTATTTTACTCTAACAGTTGGATTTGACAATTCTCCGTTATGGCCAACTGGTTCTAAATCTACAGTAACTTCCCTAATAAACTTAACTCTACCAAGATGAAATTCCTGACAATATTTATCAGCCAGATGAATTAGATGTAATATATAATATGATGTTTTCTACCCTATATATTTTAGTTAATGGCTTTTGCTGATGTTAGAAATTTGTTTAACTGATTGAATTGATCAAGTGAAAGGTTGATTTTAGAGCTTATGTTCAAATTTATATGATTAAAAATCATTTAATAGGTACCAAACATTTAGCTTTAGTTGCATGTGATTTGAGGTGTTCGATTTTCCAGAATTCAATTTTACTGTTTTGAATCAATCGGTTGAATAAATTTTATTTTTACTTCTTAAATTTGGTTAAATGTGGGCTACTCCAGCCGATTTACTTGGGGTTCGATTTTTGGGGTTTAAAATCTCTGGCTATATAAATGATTAGTTAAAAATTAGCTATTAACTATTTAATTTTATTTAAATCCTGGGTTCGAGCCCAAGTAAAACTAGCGTCCAACTATGAAGATTTTCGATTTGGGCGCTTTCGCTTTCAGCGTTTCAAGCATATTTTTTTATCAAATAAACTACTCAAAAAAATATATTTCAATTATCAAGCTAAAGTACACAACTTATCTTTTTGTAGTTAAAGCAACTTTTGATTGGCTTTAAATGGAAATTAGTATTTGTTTATTAAACCTAATAAAACAAAAAAATTCTTATATACAAGCTCATTGTACTTTAGAAAACCTTTAAATTTCAAAAAGATTTTTTTTAAAAATGCTTTAGGAACAAAGAGAAGGTTTTGGCCTAACCCTAATTTAAAAAAATCTGAAGGTAAATAAGTAAATCTGCTGGAGCCATAAGTGTTCATCAGTCGGAAAACAAGCGTTATTTTATGAAATACATACGACTTGGAATAAGGTTGGTTTCAGTTGAATCAAGAGATGAAAAACATCGCAGTTCAGAATGCACTTCCTTGGTTGACCCTGCTGCGATAATGTCTAGGCTGTGATATCAAGCCTCATTAAAAGTACCGGGATTTCAAAATAAATAGAAAGGTGGTAGCTGAACTACTTATCTTAAAAAATCTTGTGCAGAAGTGAAACCAAATATCTGAAAAGTATCTTATTAGTGAGCTTAGGGAAAAATGGAAACTTAACATACACGAAAAAAGGTAGAACATTTATCTTTTTAAAACTAGTAAATGTATAAACTGAATAGACTAAGTCAAGGAGTTTAGATTATTTTTTATTCTCAAAGAACGTAGGTTCTAAAAACATAAAAAACAGCATACTGAGCGTAAAGTACTAAATAAACAAGTGGTAGAACCACAAAATATAGGCCTATAAAAAAGAAAAATTAATACTTGTTAAAAGACACGGATTTAAGCCTTATATTGTGCTTGGCTAAATCAGGAACCTGTGTTAAGCTTTAACAAGGTTTTGACTGAATGGCAGGTTAAGACAGTAGAGCATAGGTGCCGAATGTATCAAGTATCTCAACGGCCACAGCGGATAAAATTTAATTATTTATATTTCTACACTACGAAAACCAAAAAGAAGAGGCCCCGGCTATAAAATCTAATGAGCTTAGTTTAGTACCAGGTGCAAAGATAATACAGTTATCTGAGGAGTTGGAATGATTTACCTTGCAAAACATGTGCGCTCCAGTATTAAAGGGATCATGCGTATTAGTACCCCATATTGAAGGTACTAGAAAATCACGAGTAGTTTTGGTGTATTCAATTAAACTAAATGTATTTAGTAGTTTCTTTTAAAACAGCAAAACATTAGAAGATGCGCATTTTTAACCTCAAGCAATAACTAAAAGTGGATACCTTTTACTCGCTTCAGAAACAGTGAGTATATTGGAATTAAGCATCTCTTCCTTGATTGAATT
This sequence comes from Entomophthora muscae, assembly GCA_014839935.2. NCBI lineage: Eukaryota > Fungi > Entomophthoromycota > Entomophthoromycetes > Entomophthorales > Entomophthoraceae > Entomophthora > Entomophthora muscae. The sequence goes on from QTSX02007258.1 coordinate 26,346, forward strand.
TTCAGCAAGCAACTTCTTCAAGAGCTTTTCCTGAGAGCTACGATTTCTTCCGGACATTTTTCTTGGAGTAGAGTTATCAAGTAAACAGAAAGCGCAGGTTGTAGTGCAAAGGAAATGTACGTTTTCTTAAACGTGTTGACAGTTAAGTCTTAATCAGAGTTGCTCTAAGAGGTCAAAGCGTAAAGAATATCTTTTAAAAAGGATTGTAGAGTTTAATTGCAGGTGCTTAACCAATACTCTTTGGCGATAATATAAAGGGCAACCCCTCAAAACCTTTAACCCTCTATGAAGCAAGCTAGGCCCCATTCCTGATGACGGGAATGCATGCATTGTAAAAAAAGGATTATGACGTAAATGACTAAGCATAATCAAGATTCTCCGACTAGAAGTATAAGTTATGATCCAAGAAACTGGGATATGAGGAACTCCGTATCGGGGTTACACTCCCATGCACTTTGAGCTCTTTGGATTAGCCGAGCAATGCATTTAGGGTTTAAATCCAGCCGCTTTGAACTTGGCCATGATGTCATATTTTACAGGAGTAAGGTCTTGTATCCACATGCACGTTAGTAGTTACAGGTATAGCTCCTGATTCCGATATATTCCAAAAGTTGTTGGTTTGCTCAGGGATGTCAACAGAGCGAACTTAAATTTACATCGGCCGAGGTTGAGAAATTTATGCTTTTTTTGTTTCAAAAATACTCTCCAGGAAACCAATTAGTATCCTGATAGCGAAATCCTAGCAAGCGGCTACAAGCATTGAAAGTACTTGTCAGTAACTTAAACTATGCACATATAAGCCAAATGATTTTATTGGAGCAGCCCAAACAAATCCTGTAAGCTTTAATAACAAAAAGTACAAGCGCAATGGGCGGGATGCTATGAAAGGGCAAAGCTGTGTGTAGCTCAGCTTTATTCTTTCACGGCATCCTACCTAGGTGTACATTTCTGGTATCCTAGATGAAAGGCACCTTTTAATTGTTATCCTGTTTTTAAATCCACATTTCATTATCTTAATTGTTAAAAGGCCTGTTTAAAGATGTGGTTACCATGATAGTTTTTATCATAAAAATCAGATATGGCAGTTAAATTTTATCAGAGATAGGTGGTTAAAAAGAGTAATGTGGTAGACATGTGGTCAAAAAAGCAAAACTGTGCTACATTTAGCCTTACTCCTTCGTGGCAACCCAATGGTATGCGTTTTTGTTTTCTTAGATTTTCACGACTGTCAATTAGAAGCCATGGGAAAGGCTACACATGTGAATCTAACTCATGCCTCTTGCAATTGTGTCATCAAATTCAATTTTAGTCAAAACTGAGAAGGAAAATGAGTCGGAAACCTATCCATAATTGATATCTGGGTTTGAAAAGGGAGTGTAGCTGCTTTTGGGGCCCAGGACCTATGCAGATGTACTGAGATCTACATTAGGCAATCCAAAGGTTAAAAATAGTTATATGACCCAGCCAAGCAAAGAAGAGACCCCAAATTGATTATTAGGACCCTGAACTAAGGACCATTCCCCATATCTATTTGGCCACCCATAATAGACAAATGAATAATCAAAAAGCAACTAGTAAAGGCACCTCCTGCAAGAATCCCTCTCTGAGGCTTAAAAGAGCCAACTGATTGAAGAACTACAGCAGGATCATGAGACTATACAGTAGATAACCAATGTGATGCTAACTAGAGATAATATACTCATAGGCCAAACTCATATTCATGATTATAAAAACAAATCTATCTAATTTCCCAATCAGATGTCCAGTGTGAAACCTATACATAATGATGAGCTTGGAAAGCAAGAGTCAGGGCACCTGACTGAAAGAGAAGCCTGTGATTTGAAAGATTACAGACCAGACTATCATCATTAATTGGTTGGGCTTTTTAATATGATTAAAATATTCAAAGGAGCCTCTCATATACAGTAGTTTTAAAACCTATGGCGACAAGCAAAAATAGTTCAGATCTAAACGAAATGAACTCAGATTTAAATAAAAATAGCTAATCTTTAAATGAAATTAGATCTCAATGAATTTATATTAATTTACAATAGATTTGGGTTAATTTCAATTTTTTTTACAGATCAGCTATTTTTGTTTAAATCTGAGTTCAATTTTATTTAGATCTGAACTATTTTTGCTTGTTGCCATAGGTTTTAAAACCACTGTAGCCCAAAAGATAATATATGTCAGTAAAGAACATAAGGCAGCTGTAGAGTATGGGTTAAGTTTTGGGTCTTAAATTGGATATTGTCTTGATTAGGGCTGTCAAAAGAATCATAATTTATGCTGAGTCCACTCTGATAATGTGTCAAGTAAGTTGTTGCAGGTTTTTCATAATAGAAGACAAGAAGGCCATAATAACAAGATTAATCATCTTCTGGAGGGTGATGTTTAATAAGTTAAAACTTAAAATGTATATATTTTAGGCTCAATGATAGTATAAGAGATGACATCTAGAAACTTATTTATAAATAAATGGAGAAATTTTAATTGGGTGGCCTTAATTTAAAGTTTGGCTGAAAATGTTTTGGGAATGAAACAGAAATTTGAGGGGAGTAGGGCCTATTGTGTTCCAATCTGAGTTTATTAGGTTTCAGATGCAGTCTAGCCTCAATTTTCAGGCTACTAGAATTCAGAATTAATTTCAGGTCTAGAGTTGCTTCTTTTTTTGAAGTAATTTATGGAACTTTTTTCAGAGGCTTGCTATTATTATCAATGGCTTCACTATCTTTCTCCAATGATGTGCTTTAATATGGGCCTGTTTTGCTTCTAATTTTGTGTGTGTGAGAGGGGGGCTAAACTAACTAAGTTCAGCTCCCATCCTGGTGAGATGAACTTCCAGGATGCCGCCCAGTGGAGTACTGGGATGGCCGCTCGGAGGGGGGACCAAAGAGAGGACACAGGAGACAACTGTGAAAAGTAGACATTCAGCCCCATCAGCGCTAGCCCAGCAAGCAACCAGGGCGTATGAGTGGGGGAAGGAGACAACTTCACAGGTGCTAGGAGAGGTACTGAGTGATTCACCTCCAAGCTAGGAGGGATGGATACTGGCATTTCCTCCAATGAGGGGGCAGACATAGCAGAATCATCTGCATAGAGATCCAAGTCATTGCAGGCTAAACTTTTGACTACAGCCTCCCCAGAGACAAAAAGTTCACCAGGGAGGTGCAGAAGAATAGAAGAATTTTCTCCCATGAGGCGGACAGAAGAAGAGATACAGGTCCATAGGTTTGGAGAGGTGGTCCAGAGGGGGATTACAAAGGGTGCCAAAGTGAATACCACAAATTTTAAAGCTGGGAGGATCATATTTGTAAAGATTGAAAAATTTGGAGTCTAACAGTACAATTTTCAAGTCACCAAATTATAAAATTTTAGAGAGAATGGGTAGCCAAAAGAGAAATTGGGTAGATATTGGCAGAAACCTCTTGGGGACCTTGGCAACGGCTTTGGGTAGCTTGGGGCAGTTGTAGGGATGAAAGCAGGTTTGAAAACAGAATAATCAGATAAAATCTCAAAATTAAAGTAAAATTTATAATATATTTTAAATAATATTTGTGGTTCAAACAGGGTTTTTGAAAGCGTAAGCAACTGACACAACAATTAAATGATAGGCCTATGATTGAAGGCTTTGAAAGGGCAGCCAGGTTTGAAAAGAACAACACCAAGGTAAAGTTTAAGATAAAACTGACTAACACTTTGATTAGAGCAAAGAGGACTCAAAATCAGAGTCAACTTAGTTTTTAAAACAGCAAAGTATAGTCAACTGATTCCAAAGTTTAATAATTTGAAAAATTGACAAGCAGGGGGCTCAAAGTCCTCTGGCATTGTAAAAAGGGGGAGAGTTACCAGGAGGGGAATCACATGACCACAGATACTTCATCTGATTGGTCAAGAGAAAAAATTTGCTGGCCAGAGCCAGGGGTGCTGGAGGGTTTCAGGGAAATTTCCGCGGCTCCACCTGATTGGCTGGAAGGCTCCTCAACTAGCTTGGATTTAATTGACTTTCTGGTTCTGGATGTGGCGTTGTTTGATTGGGTGTTCCTGATAGTTTTTAAGAGAGGGCAACACCATGCCAACTGTTACAAAAGTAACAGTTTCAAAGCCCTGGGCGTGAATTGAACCCGCTCCTAGCCACCAGGCGGGGCTAGCGGGCGGGGAGATTTGCCCGCACCTGGATTTTTGCTTTTTGAAGCAAATCCATGTGCAGGAACTATTCCTGCCCTGGTGGCAGCTGAGGGCCCCGCTTTGGGCCCCAAAAGCTACACCCAAGCCTTGGTGGGTTTGGCTGGGCCTGGGCAGGCTATTTTTAGCTGCCCAGTAAACCCAGACCAAGCCCACCCTCCATTAAGTAATTTGGGGTCCCCAATTGGGGACCCCTTTTTTTAATCAAGTTTCTTGGCCTCAGGAAAGCCTGTCAAGCCAGTCCAAAAATGGTGATCAAATTGGGAAAAACCCCAAAACCCCAGAAGTCAAACCTGCCAAAATCAATGACCAGCCAAGCCAAGATGGACCATCAAAAAGCCAAACAACTGTTCGTGAAAACCCCAAAAATAACCATGAAGCAGCCAACCAAACATCAGAACCTGAAATGCCAAGCCTGGCCACACAGATAGCACCAGAAGAATGCTCAGAGGCACTTGCATGTGAGTAAGTATATAAACCAGAAGCACCTGAAAAAGTTCTGTATTGTCATCCTTGTCAAATAAAATTTGTTATGAACCTTTGGTTCACCAATTTGTTTCCATAACTATTTTTGATCTGTTCCATTTGCATTTTCCAAAGCACCAGTATTCATCCTCATGAATAGATAGCCAGACTTCAGTTGACAAAACCAAAGCCTTCAACTACTACTGTCTGCCTAATGCTTCATTTGGCCATGTGCACTTCACTGAGTTTCCCCCCAATCCTGATCACAAACCTTGGACCTTGGAAGACTTGTAGTTGTACACCTGCCCAAATCCCCAAGGAACCCTACCAAATTGTCTGTGACAGCAGAGAAATCACTATATATCCTTTGATTTTCAATGGGAAATACCATAATCCTGCTGCCTACTTGGTCCCAATAGAACCACCCCCAACGCCCAAACCAACTATCTCAACCCCACTCACATCTGATGCCTCTGGCCAGAGTTTTCAGGAATCCTTTCATAGGTAGAGGCATTGGGCGGCTTGGGGTGTGGTGTGGCCGAGCTGGCGGGTAAGGCCCACTATAGAATGGATGCTAACTTGATAATGTAAGATATAGATTGCCCGAGCAAGGACCAGGGTCTGGAGTTGAGGACCATGGAATCCACCAATCCTGTCAAAGTAATGTAGAGTACTCCAAACAGTTGGGTAGAGGAGGTCTTGGCTACGGCGGTAGGTTCCAGAGGGCAGTCTGGTCTAGGGGTTATGGGTGGGGTCATGGGGACAAAATACGCTGGCAGGTAATTGTACTTGTCTTTGAACAATCTGGGCAGCCTAATGTACCACTTTCCTTCTTGACCTATTGTTTTGGTTTCTCTAGTTCTTGCCAGGGGATTGGCAAGGAGTATGTTTTCCAAGTTGAACTTGGCGTAGGCTGGGTTTGGAGGGTACTCAGTAAAGTGCACAGGTCCAAAGGGGGCTCCCAGGGGACAGTATAATGCCTGAGGCGGTTCAGCAGGTTGGTCTCAGGAGGGGTTGGTTGCCTGGTTGTCTACTTGGCCAGAGTTAAGGTGGAAGATCACTGAGACTAGATAGGGTAAGATTTGTTTGAACCAAAGGTTCATAAAACTTTATTATCAAAAATGACAATGTGGTCTTCACCATACTGCCAGGGTTTTTATACCATGGGATTTTGCTTCTTTGATTTTTGCAGGGCTCAGGTTTGCAGAAAAGGCACTGACGGGGCATGTATCTTGGCTTAGAGTCTTGAGGGCGGCAGATCCAGGTCGTGCCTGCTCTGGCAAATAGAAGTGACAATGTTTTGTTCTGCCGCCACTGTTCACTATGTCACCTGAGTAGTTCAATTGTACTACCCCTTCTGGACAGAAGGCTGGCAGTTGCTGATGGTCATTGGAAGAGTTAAAAATAGGTTTTGTTTTAACCTCCTTAAGGCAAGCTGCAACCTCTGCATAGGTCTGGATCTTTGGTGGCTCAAGGTTGGCATCAATCTGGTGATCATTTGGGGAATTGTCCTTGGGAGACTCGCGGGTCTTGGAGTAACTTGTCAACTTGGGTTTGCAATTTAACAATGGGGCGGTTTCCTGTCCACTTTGTGTGACTCAAGTAGTCTTTGGAGGGTCAGGGTTTGATTCCAGGGTTTCCAATGTTGATTTTGAAACTCCAGTATTGGCGCTTGGTAGGTTGGCAGTTGGTCCTTCCCCAACCTCTGTTAGCCAGGTTACCTCTCCTTTACAGGTATGGGTCTTCATTGGCACCAGTTTGGCGGCAGACAGGCAACTATTCAGGGAGTCCTCTGTAGTAGGCTGGTGGGTTGCGTAGTAATTTAACAATTTGAGCCTGTGACTTAGTGGATTGGCAGGTCCTGGACTTTCCTGGAGGGTTCAATCCGCCTTCAGGGAACTGGGGTTCAACTCTTGGGTTTTCAATACAAGTATTGAAATGTCATTCATGACAAGAGTAGTAAATTCCTGGGAGTGCTTTACCTGGCGCTCACAGGATTGATTGATTCTGCCTTGCCAGCAGCTGGCCCTTGGCTGTGGCTGAGAAAGCTCTTTCTTACCTAGTAAAGTTAGGTCTCATCATCTGGTGGGCCATGTCAGTACCTGCTTTGACTCCTCCCTCACCTTTTGGAGCATCATGGTACTTCTGGTATCCTGACACCACAGTAGAAGAAAGAGTGTGACATAGGCTCTAACCAAAGTAGAGTGTGTAAACACTAATTCTGAATCCTGATAACACAGAAATTTAAGAAGAATTAAAGTTTTTATTAATTGAAAAAGGTTTATAAGGCAAAATTGATAACTTATATACAGGTTGAAAGAATACCAGCATAAATATAATCTCTAAAATTAACAGATGATCAAATTAGATGGTTTAAAACTTGATAATAATTGATAATCATAAAAAATCATGGTGACATTGTGACACAAATTGTCATGGCCGGCGGCTGTCATATATCAAGGTGCTGAAGGGGAACTCAAGCCATTGGGATAGTGTGTCCCAAGAGCCCAATAGAGGAAAGACAGAGCAGGTTAGGTATAGAAAACCTGCAGCTAAGGGGCAATAGGCACCAAGATTTGAAACAACAACTCTGGCTAGACTGAGGATGATCAGAATGATCATCCTGGCTCTACTGTGGTCATAGGGCTGTAAAAGGGGTAGAGAAAAAGAGTCATAGGTAATGTCAGCCATTCCAGAATACGGCCTGGATAATATTCCATGGGTGTAGGTCTAGGGTGGTACTCTAGTTTTCTGGTCTAACTTCTGCTTAAGTGGTGTATAAATTGGAATCCTAATATAAAAATAAAAACTGATAGATTCATTCACTTTATTTGACGTTGTCTGCACTTGATTTAAGTGTGATAAAATGGGTTTTATACCATTCATCTGGTCTACCTCAGAACATACTACTTCCTACTCCTTGTGATCTTTTGGTGTCCCAAATCTTGGGTGCTGGCTTCTGAGAAGTAGTGGAATTTAGCTTAGGAAGTGTCAGGAATGACAATTTGGATGCTCCTAAATCTCAAAATACAGAACCAGAGTTGAACCCTGGACAAAACCCTTTGCAGACCACCAGATCCATGGGCTGGGAACCCAATAACCCACTACTGATTGATAAAGTTGTTACCAGCCCGCCAGGACCCAAACCCTTAGCTGTCCCACAGGATTCTATAAGAAAACTGCCAGTGCAAGATGCCAAGAATTTCCCCGAGGTGCCAACGCCTGACACCGGCAGTTTTCTTGATGAAATACACAAGTTTCTCCATGAGGGCTATTTCAAATTCTCCCAAAGTCCCAGGGGAGGCACTGAACCCAAAGAGGCACCCAATACCCAAATTGACAAACAGAAGGATTTGAAGTCTTCTCATCCCAAAGCGGCCAGTGGCAAACTGCCAGTGCCAAGCGCCACACTGCCATCTGAGACCCCCAATGCCAACCCGTCCAAGCCCATAAAACCCAACCAGGTAGTGAAGCCTGGCAGTGTGGTATAAATACCTGCCAGGCCTAGATCAACCCCCATTGTCATTTTTAAATAAAGGCTATGAGATATTGGTTTCCCCAATTATTGCCATATTTTACTTTTGTCATCTGCCAGTTAACTCAAAGATAATCCAACCCCTCTGCCAGTCCACCAGCTATGTACTGCCTTCCAGGTGCTCCCTTTGGTCCTGTCTATTTTGCAGAGTACCCCTTAAAGCCTGAGTACAAGGACTACACCACTGACAACATATTAGCCTGGGACCCCTTAGCCAGAACTACAGAGTTAACCAGATACAACCAAGAAGGCCCTTGGTACGTCACCAAACCCTGCCTATTCAGAGATAAATACAACTTCCTTCCTGCCTACCAAATGGACATGGAACCGCCTGTCACCCCCAAACCAATGCCTGCATCTGCCACCAAGCTCCCACTGGACCATACCAACAAGCTTTTTGGAATTGTATATATTACTCTCACGGGAGTAATAGATACTATTGTCCTGCCGCTGGTCTGTGGTTGTGGTTGGGCAAGTCAATATCTTACCTAATTAAGTTAGAACCAATCCTTTGGTGGGCCCTGCCCACCCAGTCCACAGCCTTCCAGTTCCCAAATGCTAGTAAGCCGGCCAATCAGGGTTGGTTCCCTGACATTATGACAATCTATTTTAAACCTAGTATCCTGAGCCCCAAGATGTTGATTATTCTTGGGGAATCTTGTATGTTTTTTGTAATGATAATCACTTATTACACATTTATGATGACCAAGAACCTAATTTCTTCCGCGTGGAAGAATGTGAATGTGAACCAGAACAACCCCAAGAAAGCCAATCCTGCCACCAAAATTGCCAAAAGACCCTCCTCTCAGGTTCATAATGTGATAGTCAACCAATTCCTCATCAAAGTGGAAATGCCCCAGATGGGAAAATCACTCTTGAAGAGGTCTGCCGCGCCATGCCAGTGCTCCAACTACATTTTCAAGCCAATGTCCCGTCCTATTCCAGTGACACCAAGAAGGTGCTGGGAGTAGCTGCCATGCTATCAGGAGACACCCTTGATTGATTTGGCAAAGCCACCGCCAATGACGTGGAATTCTGCCTAGATTATGCCAAGTTCAAAGCTGAGTTGATGGCCACAGGGGAAGACTACAACACCAGATACTACACCCTGAACGCCTTGTTGGAAATCCGGCACGGAGCCTGTCCCATTGTAGCATACATTGAAAAATTCCTCAAACTAAAGACCTGCACCCAACTGGAAAACAAACTGGCAGCCATTATCTTCCAAAAGGGGGTCAACCTAGCAATGAAGGACTTGTTGAAGCACCACCCGCCCACCCTCAGCCTAGACAATCTAGTTCCCCTGTGCAAGGACCTTAGCATGAACCAAGAGAATGCTGGCCCCTCCCAGACCCGCCAAACCCAAGCATCAACCCCCAAAAGAACAGGGATGAAACCCAAAGAGCTCCAACAACACTATTGCAAGGGACTCTGTTTCAATTGCCACAAGGTGGGCCACTTGACCAGAGCCTGCCCTAAGAAGAACACTGCCCCAATATCACTGGCGCAAATAAACACTTCTTCTCAGTCTTACAAATTCATCCAAGTGACCATAGAGCTATTTGGAAACAAGCGCCAGATCAAAGCTTTTATTGATACAGGAGCTGATGAAAGCTTCATTGACGCCAGCCTGGCAAAGGAACTAGGCATGACAGCTTTAGAGCGTAGCCTACAAGTAGTCATGGGAAACAGCTCTCTGGACACTGGCTATGAGTGTGAACAAGAACTCCTGTTGACAATTAGACATAATGTGTACCCGTTGTCCCTGATCTTCTTGCCAGGACTACCCCACCCCCTTATACTGGGTAACTCCTGGTCTGACATACATGGCCTGATCCTGAACTATTGCAAACAAACTACCACGCTGGGCTGACCTGAATCTTGTGACACTGTCCCCTTTTGCATGAGCCATGGCCAAACCCCTACCAACAAACTCTTAACCATAAAGATAGAACCTAGTGTTAGGATACCACCTACTCCCCTACAGAAATGGGACCATGTGTTTAGTGAATAAGAAGCCACAAAATCACCCAGCTATTCAATCTACAATCATGTCATAGAGCTGATACCAGGAACCCAACCTCATCACAGCCCCATCTACAGCTGCAACCACTGCAAACAAGTAGCCTTGAAAGCATACCTGGAGGATATGACAAAAAATGGTTTCATCCAAGCGTCAAAAGACCCCTGCTTGTCACCCATGCTGTTTGTAGGAAAAAAGATGGTGGGATGCGTCCATGCGTAAACTACCAAAAGCTGAATGACATTACAGCAAAGAACCAATATACCATCCCCAATGCTGACAACCTCTGTGATGTACTGACTGGAGCCCAGGTGTACTCAAAAATTGACCTTAGAGATTTGTTCAATCAAATCCAAATCAAGGACAGAGACAAATACAAAACAGCCTTCAAAACCCAATATGAGTTGTACGAGTACCTAGTAATGCCATTTGGCCTGTGCAACACCCCCAGAACTTTCCAAAGGATGATTAATACCTTACTAGGGGAATAACTTGACCAATTTTGTGCTGCATACTTGGACAACATCCTCATCTACAGCAAGTCACACAAATAGCACCTCCAACACCTGGACCTGATACTGAAAAAACTCTCCCAAGCTAACCTACATGCTAAACTTAAAAAATGTGAATTCTTTCAGAATGAGGTCAAATTCCTGGGATATGTGGTGAAGACTGGCGGTTTTTCTATGGCACAGGATAAAGTAGAAGCAATAACAGCTTGGCCAATACCCAAATGCAGAAAGAATGTGAGAAGTTTTTTGGGCCTGGCAAATTATTGCAGGGATTTCATCCAAAATTTTTCTCACATTACTCTGCCCCTGACCCGCCTTTGCTCTGACAAGGTCACCTTTGGTTAGACTGACAAGTGCACATCATCATTTGAGGCCCTAAAACTTGTGTTCACCTCCACACCTGTCCTGGCAATGCCTGACCCATCCAAGCCATTTGTACTGGAAACCAATACGTCCAACTTTGCGGTGGGTGGGGTCCTTCTTCAGGAAGTAGGGGATAGTATGCTACATCCTGTAGCATATTACTCCAATAAGATGCTACCTGCCAAAGAAAACTACCCAGCCTACAACAAAGAGATGCTTGCAATAATGAAGACCTTGAAACATTGGTGCTGGTACCTATGTGGCGCTGAATTCCCAGTAAAAGTCCTAACTGACCACAAGAACTTGGTTTAATTCTTTAAACCCAGACAGTTGAACCAGAGAAAGGCCAGATGGGCTCTAGAACTGGCCAACTACACCCTGACAATTGACTAAAAACCTGGAAAGGTCAACATAGTACCTGACACACTGAGCAGAAGAGCAGATATGATTCTCATCACAGCTGAGACCAAGGACCACAACACCCATGTACTCCTTGACCCTGCCAGCCTAGGCATTCAACTGATGTACATGAAGATCATGGCCCATAAGCCTGACATAATTGAGGCGCAGAAATTAGATAAGTATTCAGTGAAACTCATTATCAACTTGGCCTCAGACCCAGATAGCCGCCAATACAAGAAGGGATTCTCATTGAAAGGAACCACCCTGCTATTACACAACCGGGTCTATGTACCAGAAGGTGAAATAAGGACCAAAGTACTCATAGACTATCACAACTCAGAGATGGTTGGCCACCCTGGCAGACTCAAGACAATCTGAGGAATCAAGAAGAATTTCTCTTGGCCCCAACTGGACAAAGACGTGGCCGCCTACATCAAAGGCTGTGAGACATGTGGAAGGACTAAGCCCCGTAGATCCAAACCTGAAGGCTTGCTAAGACCACTAGACATACCAGCGGGATCCTGGAAGTCTGTTTTAATTGATTATATTGTGGAACTGCCCCCTTCTAATTTTTTCAATGCAATCCTAGTCATGGTAGATAGATTAACTAAAATGTCTTATTTTGTCCCTACCACCACCCACTGCACTGCCACAGAGACAGCTAGACATTTTCATAACCACATCCTAATTTAACACAGCACTCTGGCAGAAATCATCACTGATAGAGGACCACAATTCACCTCCAACTACTGGACTAAGGTGATGAAGGACTTGGGGGTAAAGAGCTGTGTATCAACCTCCTACCACCCACAGACTGACGGCCAGACTGAACAAGTGAACCAAATACTTGAACAATACCTACAATGCTACGCCAACGCCAACCAAGATAACTGGGCTGAGATGCTACCCATGACACAGTACGCCTACAACAGCAAAGACAATGCATCTACTGGAATGTCCCCTTTCAAAGCCAACTACAGTTTGACCCCTCATGAGACCCTAGCATTTGAAACAAGGAAACCAACCTGTCTGGACGCGCTTGGATTAAACAGATTCACGACACCCAAACTATATGCCTAGAAAACTTGAACCAAGCAGTACAGACATACAAGGCCTTTGCTGATTGAAAACAGACCCCTGTTAAACCCCTCCAAGTTTAAGACAAGGTCTATTTGGACTCCTGTAACGTGCCCCTGCATGTGCCTTGCAGAAAATTAGCTCACAGAAGAAGCGGGCCACACAAGATCACCAAGCTCATTAGAAAAGTTGCCTTCAAGTTAGACCTACCCCCCACGTGGAAGATCCATAACGTGTTCCACCGTGCCTTGCTGTTCAAAAAAGACAAAAACTCCCTTCCCCACCAGAAGATCAAGTCTAGCCCCCCGCCAATCCAGAAGGACCACTCAAATGAGTACAAAGTTGAGTACATCCACAGCAACCAAGTCCACTACAAGATCCCCTAGTACTATGCCAAGTGGTTAGGCTACCCCCTGGAAGAAAGCACCTGGGAACCCTTGAGAAACCTAACCAATGCCAAACAGGCCATCCAACAATACCTTGGGAAGAAGGCCCTGAAAGGGAGACTTTTGGGGAAAGAAGGGGATGATGTCAGGAATGACAAATTGGATGCTCCTAAATCTCAAAATACAGAACCAGAGTTGAACCCTGGACAAAACCCTTTGCAGACCACCAGATCCATGGGCTGGGAACCCAATAACCCACTACTGATTGATAAAGTTGTTACCAGCCCGCCAGGACCCAAACCCTTAGCTGTCCCACAGGATTCTGTAAGCAAACCTCCAGTGCAAGATGGCGAGAATTTCCCCGAGGTGCCAACGCCTGACACCGGCGGTTTTCTTGATGAAATACACAAGTTTCTCCATGAGGGCTATTTCAAATTCTCCCAAAGTCCCAGGGGAGGCACTGAACCCAAAGAGGCACCCAATACCCAAATTGACAAACAGAAGGATTTGAAGTCTTCTCATCCTAAAGCGGCCAGTGGCAAACCGCCAGTGCCAAGCGCCACACTGCCATCTGAGACCCCCAATGCCAACCCGCCCAAGCCCATAAAACCCAACCAGGTAGTGAAGCCTGGAAGTGTGGTATAAATACCTGCCAGGCCAAGATCAACCCCCATCATCATTTTTAAATAAAGGTTATGAGATATTGGTTTCCCCAATTATTGCCGTATTTTATTCTTGTCATTTGCCAGTTAACTCAAAGATAATCCGACCCCTCTGCCAGTCTGCCAGCTACATACTGCCAGCCAGGTGCTCCCTTTGGTCCTGTCCATTTCACAGAGTACCCCTTAAAGCTTGAGTACAAGGACTACACCGCCAACAACATACTAGCCTGGAACCCCTTTGGCCAGAACTACAGAGTTAACCAGATACAACTGAGAAGGCCCTTGGTACGTCACCAAACCCTGCCTATTCAGAGATAAATACAACTTCCTTCCTGCCTACCAAATGGACATGGAACCGCCTGTCACCCCCAAACCAATGCCTGCATCTGCCACCAAGCTCCCACTGGACCATACCAACAAGCTTTTTGGAATTATATATTACTCTCACAGGAGTAATAGATACTATTGTCCCTGCTGCTGGTCCGTGGTTGTGGGTGGGCAAGTCAATGTCCTACCTCATTAAGTTAGCACCAATCCTTTGGTGGGCTCTGTCCATCCAGTCTACAACCTGCCAGTTCCCAAATGATAGTAAGCCGGCCAATCAGGGTTGGTTCTTGACAGGAAGTGAGAATTGGGATCTGAGTGACTTGGTCTGAGCAAGGGAATTCTGTTGGTGGCTGGCTGGTGATTGGCTAGCTTCATTAATCTGAGATTTAATTTGGTTGGGGCATGGGGCTGGAGCAGTGCCCATTAATTCCTCAGGATTTAAATCATTATCTTTTGATTGGTGAATGATTTTATCTTGATTACAACTTGCAGGCAATTTTGGATCCTGCAGCTTAACTGAGGTGCTGCTCACAGCCAAGTTATTGGCTGAATTATCAGCATCCTCAGTTGCTTCAAGATAATTTATCAGCACACCAGTGCATTTGATGGCAGTGGAAACAGGTGCAGCAGCAGGAACCAGAATTCTTGAAGATCTGCTGGTTGAATTCTGCAGCAGATCTGCTTGATAACAGATCTGATTCAGAACCCAGAAGATCTGATCCAGAGCGGCATTGGGCACACCCAGCCCAATTATAGCATTAGGACTGGGTGCCCCAATGCTACTGGGATCTCAAGCTCCCCTGGGTCAGTTTTAATACTATCCTCAGGCCAGGTCTCACCTGGTGGGAAGTTTGAACTGCCCCACACCCGCCCTGGTGGGTGGTTGGGGGTTTGAATCCCCCAGCGTGCTTTTGCGGCTGCCCGCGCTTTTGCTTGGCAGCCTGGTGTGAGGGTTTAAACCCTGTTCTGGGCGCTTTAAGGCTGGCTCTTACAAAAATAGTGAATCTTGACAGTTCTAATAGAAATTAAGTTCTGGGAGTTTTAGGACCTGAAAAATTGTTGGTGATGGTATGAGAAGCTGTAACAGTGCTTCAAATTTTCATAGGTTTTAAGAGACAATTTAGCTTTCTTCATAATGCATTTTTGATGCTGTCAGAAAGTGGTTCCTGACACTAAATTACTTATTATTTTAAATTTTGAAGCATTTTCTGCTGTTTTGTCAGGGATAAACCCTGCAGTAGGTTCCTGAGAATTTGCAGGTGGGCAGCCTGCAGGCCCAGAGTGAAGAGCCCACCACAGGGTGGGGGCTAAATTTACAGTGTAGGATAGTGATTTCCCTAGGATGGCCCAGGGTCTGTTGGATGGCATTATAGAGTTAATTAAGCCAGTGAGAGTGATGTAAATAATCCTAAATATCTGGGTGGAGGTGGACTCATTAGCAGTAACAGATTCCTGTGAGCAGTTGGGCTGTGGGGTCAAGGAAGGGGTCATTGGTACCAAGTACATGGACAGGTAGTTGTACTTGTTGCAAAATAGAAGGGGTTGTACTGTAATTCAGGTCCTTTCACAATCAATAAGCTCTGTTTCTCTGGTACAGGCTTCTGGGCTTTAAATTGTGATATATTCTAAGGTAAATTCCAAATAGGCCAGGTTTGGAGGATACTCTGTAAAATGGACTGGGCCATAGGGAGCTCCTGGGGAGCAGAATAATTTTGGTGGTTGGTCTGCATTTTTTGAGCTTGATGGGAAGCAGGTACAGGACATGGGAGATCAAATGAAAATGATAAAGTGCTAAAAGGAGGTAGGGTAAGTGTGAGAGAGGGGGGCTAAACTAACTAAGTTTGGCTCCCATCCCAGCGGGACAAACCACCAAGACGCCACCCAATGAAGCACTGGGACAGCCATCCTAAGAGGGGACCAAAGGGAAGACACCAGGGAAAATTGGGGAAAGTAGCCATATAATCACATCAACACAAGTCTGGTAAGCAACCACAAAGCCCTAGAGGGAGCAGGAGTTGGGAGCACCAGTGCTTGCAAGGGGCTAGGCTTGCTATCCTCCAGTGAAGACAAGGGGGATGGGCCAGCCTTTCTATACCAGGAGCAAACAAATCAGGGTTGGCTGTGGACAAGTCCAGGCTGTTGCAGGCCAAACTCTTGACCAATGTCTCTCCCAAGTAGAGGAAAGAGGTGGGCAGATGCAGGAGGCTGAAGGGGTTGTCCCCTAAAAGGTGCGCAGAGTACAAGAGATAAGACCAGAGGTCAGGGGAGGTTGACCACAAAAGCAGTAAAAACGGAGCCAAAGAGAAAACCACAAAATTAATAACTGGGAACAATATTTTTAGAAACTCCAGGAGATTTGGAGTCTAGAAATAAAATTTCCAGGTTTTTTAAGGTAGGATTGGCAGCAACCAGGGTATTTACAAGTAGGATATTTAAAGCGCTGTCCAAGAGATCTTGGGGGCCTTAGGGATATTCTTGAGTGGCTTTAATGGCAACTGAATTAAAGGGCGGGCTTGAAATAAGCAAAATTATCAGAAAAAGAGAATACAAGTAGATTTTTAGATAAACTATTAACTGGAAAATATGAGTTCAAATCATGTTTTTTAAAGAAAAAACAGTTAAACAACCACTATACACTGGAGCTCCTGTGCTTAAAATCAAGAAGGCCAGCAGGTTTGGACGGGACTGCTTCAAGGTAAGAAAACAATAGAAATTGACTAACACTTTAAAATTTTAAAGGTAAATTCAAAGGGGAAGTTCAAAACTTATTAAACAATAAAGTATATCCACACTTTTCAAAATTTAATGATGTTTGAGAATCAACAAGCAGGGGACTGAAAGTCCCCTTGCTAAATTAAAAAGGGGGAGAGTATTGCAATTGCATCACATGACAGACTGGCCAGGCTTTGATTAGCTGGAGGAGATTTTTTGTTGATCCAAACCAGGGGGACTGGGAGGTTTTGAACTAATTTCTGCGGCTTCATCTGATTGGCCAGAGGTGGTCCCAGGTATTTGTGAATTATTTAACTTCATGGGCGCCAATGTGGCCTCACTTGATTGGCTTCCTCTGAGGGTTTTCAATAATGGTTGACACCAGGCCAGCAAATAGTCTAACTTCATCAGGGTTTCTTCCAAGGGGGGAACAATGGGGGCTGGAGAATCCACAGGGTATACCAGTACAAATCTTTTATCCACAGTGTGGGCTAAATCTTTGAGCAAGTTGAGTGGTTTAGCTAGGCTGTGAGTGGATTTCTTTTTACGACGGGGAAAAAAATTCTTATCCAAGGCCAGAGGGGGCAGTGGATTTACAGTAAGACCTGCATGAACCAAAGTTCCATAACGCTTTATTGTAATAATGTCAATGAGAAACTTTCTGGCAGCCTCAGAGTATAAGTATGTGTTGTAACTGTGCTCTTTTAGCAGAGTTACAAGGGGAAAAATATTTAGAAACTGTATAATATCCTTTATTGAGAGATAATGTTTATATAGTTACTGTGATTCATGAATAATAGAAACATGATAGCGTTGATCACACTGTGGGATGGTGAAGGGGATGTCCTGATCCTGGTAATGAGTCAACCGCCAAAACAAGGTATCCACCATAAGGGATCATCATTTGTTCATGTTGTTGGATTTGGAAATTTGAGTCAAATTCCTAGTTTGGATTCAAGTGACAGGATAATTGGGTTGTGGGTCACAAACCTAATTACTTGGAACCTTGCTGGCAGGTCAAGCCTGCTGTTTCAACACCCCCAATTGAAGGTTGGCCTCCCCTGGGGGTAGGTTGTCAGGAGCCTGGGCGCCATATTGTATTAACTGTTGTTTGGTGGCAGGTAGGACAGTCTCACAATGTTTTTGTCTCACTTTGCAGGGTCTTAGGCAATTGTGATGAAGGATCTTGTCTTGTCTGCGTTTTCTGAGTCCTTGCACAAAGCAAGTGTTGTTTTTGTTTACCTTTAGGATAATGGCAGGGCTCACTTTTTCTGGCTTTAATTTACTCATGTTGTTATTCATTACCTAGACTTTGTCACCAACCTCATGTCTGCTTGGATGGGAACAAAGGTATTCTGTAGGCGTTTTTCTTCTCTTTATAGTTGGTCACTGATGGTGTGACAGAAATTTTGGGATAGTAAGAAACTGTTTCTAAGTGGTGAGGAATTACCACCCAAATCCACATAGAGTTAATGATTAACCACCAACATGGCTTCAGATAACGTTTTGTAAAATTTCCAATGGAGATACTAGGATTAAGTAAAACAATTAATCCTAACCAAAGTAGCCCAAGATAAATAGCCTGTGAAAGTATCAGAGTGTCTTCTGAATAAAATTCAGGACATTGAGATGCAACACAATTTTCAGTTTCAAAGACAGGGGGTACAACTCTAAGATTGGCAGGAATGAAATTAACATTGGGTGGTGCTGACAACAAAGTTCCAACTGCAGGGTCCCATCTTGCAGTAATGATTTGGCTGAGAATCAGATTGTAGGGAATGTAGCGCAACAATCCAACTACAGGATGCATTTTAAAAATGTAAGTTAGACAAAGGGATATATGATTTTTATTGAGTAAATTTTTGGGAGGACTCAACTCTTAAGAGTTGAAACAGTGAAAATTATTCAATATATATATCAAAAATTGACTAAGCAATACCGCCTGGATCCTGAGCTCCTATTCCTTTCACATTGTCAAGTGAGTATCTGGTCCAGGTTGCAAAGAACCCTTGGGTGACCAATTTCTGATGACCATGCTGATAAATAAGTTCATATCTGGTGACTTTTAAATTACGTCAATTTATCAACGTCAACTTACAGGGGGAAATAAGATTTGACCGGCAAACTGGAGCAGCTGTAACCCATTTGCAATCAACTGTTTGATTCAAGTCCATTAAATCAGTCAGTTTTGTTAAAGATTTCATGGACTTCCAAGCTTTTCTACCCATTCAAATAATCCCCAGCATTATGGAACTTATTGTGACAGTTGGCCTGTATGACCTGAGGATCCAAGCGGGGTGGAACTTTACTGGGAATTTCCAGTTTAGGTCCTGATAGCGCATGGATAATATTGGGTTGTGTGCCATAAACTAGCTTGAAGGGGCTTTTCCTGGTGGATCTGTTCACGTGGGTCTGGCATACAAGTAATGCAGTTGGTAGCTGCTTATAACAGTCCTCAGGTTTCCTGGCAGTGAGCTTGGCCAGGGCCTGTACTAAGCTGCCATTCAGCCTCTCCACGTGTACATTGGCCTGAGGATGATAAGGTGTTGCCACTGTGTGCTGGACCCCATTCTTGGTGAGGTAAACATTGGTATATTCAGAGTTCAGTTCCTTGCCTCTGTCAGTTATCAGGAGTTCTGGTTTTCCAAACTTACTGATGATTTCTTTTTCTATGAACTGCTGCACGTCATTGCCTATGTGAGTTTTTACTGCTTGCGTCACTGGCCAGTGAGTGGAAAAGATGATAGCAGTGATGATGCGTTTTTTATTGTGCTTTCCTGGTATGGGTTCTACAATATCTAGGGACCACATTTCAAAGGGTAGTTGTGAAAAAATAGGCAGTACATACTGAGGTGTGGTGCCGCTTTTTGCAAATTTTTCACATACTTTGCATTGCTCTAGAACTTCCTGGACATCCTAGTATAGGGGTGGCTACCATGCTTTGTGTTTAAGGAATTTTTATAGATTGTGTCTTTTGGTATGTACTAGGTCCCTATGATAGCGTAGGATGGTGTTCACTTGCTGATGTGTGGAGATGTAAGGTATGGTGGTTCCATCAGTCATTTTGAAGTGTAAGGTTCCATACACGTCTGAAAATAAGTGTTCATTCTTGATGACTATCTCTTTTGTAATCTCAGTAGTTCCAGGGGGAAGCCTTTGTCCTTTGCTTGTAGTACCAGGAGGGGCCAGTCTAGGTCAAGCCCATTTTCATTCCTTGTGGCTCTAACGTACAGGCATGAAAGTGCATCTGCCAAGTCAAGTTCCGCCCCAGGTTTGTACTTTATGATCATGTTGAACCTTTCTGAAAGTTCCATCCAGCATGCTTGTTGGCAGGAGAGGCTTGCCTGGGTTTTAAAGTATATGAACAATTTGTGGTTGGTCAGAGCTGTAAACTCCTCCTGTTGTTCCAAATAACAACACCACTTGACCAAACAATGTACAATGGCCAGTAGTTCTTTGTTGTATATAGGGTACCAGTATTCACTGTCCGTAACATTTTGTGATTTATAGACTACAGGGAGGAAATTGCCATCACTGTTCTTGATTTGTAGTACCCCTCCAATGGATTTTTTAGAGGTGCCTGTTTCCATTTGGTATTCTTCATTGCGTTTGGGGTATTTTAGGATAGGAGTGGTGAGTTTTTCTTTAAGGCACCTGAAACAAAGATCACATTGTGGGGTTCACACATACTTGGATTTGGCGCCTGTTATGGCAGATAAGGGGGCAGTCAAAATGCCACAGTCAGGTATGAAGCGGCGTACATAGGCCACCATTCCCAAGAAGGTGCAGAGTTCTGACTTATCCTTGGGTGGTGGCATCTTGCAGATGGCCTTTATCTTTTGACTGTTGGGTTTGATGCCGTCCTTTGAGACTATGTGTCCCAGGAAAGGCAATTGCTTGCAGAAGAACTGGCACTTGGAGGGTTTGGCCAACAGTTTGTGTTGTGCCAGGGTAGCAAAGACTTCCTTGAGGTCTTTGTGGTGTTGTTCCACCAAGGGGCTGTAGATGATGATGTTGTCCAGGATCACTAGAGCGTGCTTGCCTATGTGTGGCACAACTACTTTTTTCATGAAGATTACAAAGGTGGACGGGGCGTTTGTCATGCCAAAGTTGAGCACCACACATTTGTATGAGCCATATTTAGTGTGGAAGGCTGTTTTGAGGATGTCTTCCTCCTTGATGCAAATCTGAATGTAGTCTGCCGTCAGATTGATCTTGGAGAAGACTGTGGCTCTTCCTAAGGCATCAAAGAGGTTGTCAATCAGTGGTAGCAGATAACAATTCTTGATGGTAACTTTTTTTAGGGCTCAGTAGTCTGTGACCAGACGTAAGGTACCATCCTTCTTAGCCACAAAGAATACGGTGGCCCCAAAGGGAGACTGTGAGGGGCAGATAAGCCCTCTCTCCAATGCCTCCTTGAGGTAGACGCGTAGGGTGTTGTCTTTGTTTGGGGTCAGTCTGTAGATAGGACGTGCTTTGGGTACAGCTCCTTTGAGCTGGATGGAGTGTTGAATGTGTTTCTCTGGAGACAACCCAGGTAGAGCTTCCTTGAAGATTTCTGGATGGAGGGCCACAATTTTGCAATCCTGAGGTTTGGAGGCATCCTGGTGATCTTTGAAGTGTATGATCTTGTACTGGCATGAGTCCCAGTCAATTGCCTTCAGGTTTTCTTTTTTGTCCAGGGTCTCTGTGATGTGCACAAAGATGTGATTGTGTAGGGGTTGGTCCACTTAGTCAGGGTAGATCTGATGGTTGACACCTTCACGCTTGACGGTCAAGACTGAGGTTGCCCAGTCTATGTGAGGGTTGTTATTTTGTAACCAATTCAACCCCAGTAAAATACCAAATTTGGGAAAATCAATTACCAGGCCCTGGATGGTGGAGTGCAGGTATTCTAGTATGACCAAGAAGAGGACAGCTTCCCTTGTCACAGCAATGTGATGTTTGTTGCCTAAAACCGTGTTTTTAATATGCAAAGAATTAGTGGTCAGCTTGAAATTGTCTAAAAAGCTGATGTTGACTAGGGTTTGGTCTACGCCCAAGTCCAGGAGTGCTGAGTCTGTGTAACTGCAAAAGCAGAAAGGATAGGACATCAGTTAATTGGGCTGTCTGGCAATGATGTAAAGTACTGGTTCTTTCAAGGGCACTTGGATCATTAGGCATTGGTCCATGTCCTCAGGGTGTACTCATTTTTGGGCAAGTTGTAAATTGTGCAGGGAGATCTTGGCTTTCTTAATGCTCTCCCCAGGCTTTTCCCTTGTTGTGATTGTCTTATGTGGCATTGATACAGAAATGGGTACAGTTTGACTATCCATTGTTCCTGTTTCAGTGTCCATTTGAACCTTTGGGTTTGAGTTGTTGTGTTTTTCCCAGGAGGCAGGCAGTTGGAGCATCCAGTTAGGTGAGAATCCTTGGGTTGTTCTCTCTTCCCAGTTTGTGCCTTGTGTATAGCATTGGACGTTTGTTCCAACTTCTCTGCCTTACAATATAGGCTCTTCAGGTTGGCCACCTGCTCCAGGTTCACATGTTTCATTATGTACAGCTTGAGTGTGTCATAGTAAATGAGATGTGTAACTGGGGTTTCAAAGGCCATATCTGAGGGGGCACGTAGTTGAATCTCCTCATATGCTTGAGTGAGCTTTTTCACCGTGCCTTTCTGGGTGAGATTCTTCACTTGGTGTATAATCATAATTACAGTATCCTTCAGCAAAAATCTTTCCAAGAAGTCCAGCTTGAAGGTGTCCCAATCTTTCTCAGTGTGGTCCTTGTGCCACTTGTTGCACCAGGTGCCAGTGTCTTGTGTCAACCAAATGGAGATCTCTGAAATCCAGAAGCGTTGTGGGCATTCCATTTGTTCCAGTTTAATTTGAGCATATTGAATACATGCTGTGGCATTGTTATTATTGGCTCTAGCAAATGGTTCCAAGGCAGTGCTTCAAAGTCTTTAGGCTATGTAGGCTGGTATCATGCTTTCATCTTTTCTCAGGGAGTAATGGCAGGTGCTTGGAAGAACCCCTGTGCCAACAAGGCGTTGAAGGCAGGGGGAAGAATTACTGTGTTCTGATAGAATACAAGGCTATTGGGTATTTTGGCACCAGGTGTGTACAATGCCCAATCCAGAAGAAGGCCAGACATGATTCTATTGAGGATTTATTGGCTGCGGCAAGTACAGGCAACAGGAAGAATTTTGGGGGGTAAAGTAGGATGGAAAACTTACTTCTGCTACTAATGTTGTAACTGTGGTATCATAACAGAGTTACAAGGGGAAAATATTTAGAAACTAGATAATTTTATTTATTGAGAGATAATGCTTATATAGTTATTGTGAGTCATGGATACCAGGCACATGATGGTGTTGATCACACTGTGAGATGGTGAAGGAGATGGCCTGATCCTGGTAATGAGTCAAGCGCCAAAACAAGGTATCCACCATAAGGGATCACCATTTGTTCATGTTGTTGGATTTGGAAATTTGATTCAAATTCCTAGTTTGGCTTCAAGTGACAGGATAATTAGATTACAGGTCACAAACCTGCTTACTTGGAACCTTGCTGACAGGTCAAGCCTGCTGTTTTGACATATGCCCATCTGCCATGGGAAAACTTTTGATAAATCCTTTGAGTTGGGTGGTACCATTTACCAAGGTTTGGGAATCTTTGGTGGCACCCAAAATTTTTGGTTTATTACTGGCTGGGTTGGAATGGGGAATAACAACTTCCTTCTTCAAGATAAGGAATTTTTCAGCAAACCCTGCAGGCCTTGGTATTGGGGTAATTAACCTAACATCTCATTGGCAGCAGCCCAGGTGATTGTGGGAGGCTCGTCTGGGTTGTTGATCTCATTGGCTGGGCCAAATAAATTCTCCAAAAGGCAGGGTTCAAACATAGAAGGTGCTACACTGATGGGTTTTTGAGGTTTCTCTGAAGTTGAATCTATCTCTGACTTGAGCCCAAAAAACACAGGCAGCTGGGCCTGCAGGCTGGCAGCCCACAGGAGGCCAGGGTTTGAATCTCAAAGTTGGGATTTTTCTTTGCTAATTGATAGCAGGAATTTTTCACTTATGAAATGTTGATTTGAATCCCTGAGTCTGTGAGCAGGTGATAAAACATGCTTTGAGCTTTTTGGAGGTGTTTTGAAATTCAACTTATATGAATAACCTTTGAATTAGATATTTACCCTTTAACTGTGAAGCCTGGATTGATCAGGTCTTTTGAAGTGGTTGATTTGCAGGTAAGACATCTAATTCTTGATTTAACAGAATCTTATTTAGATGAGTTTCACCCAGGTAAGGGAGATGATTTGACAGCTGCCAAAAGGGTAAGATGTCCCAGAGCCCTATTGACTTTTCATTTACTAAGTATCACTAGTAGCATCCTGTCCTTATATTGAATTCTTGAATTTCTGTTATCAATGTTCTGTTTTCTGTTGCAAGTGGTCAGTTTTATGTTTCTTTTTTGATTAGATAGGAATTGGATTGGCTGACACTCTGGATGATTTAATATCTGAGAGGTTGTTGTATAGTGTGTTGGCAGGTTCTAGGTACTGGTTTTGTGTTTCAGTTTGGGGTATGATGTTGTGAGATTGGTATAAGTCTAAATAGTGTACCATGCAAAGGTGAACCACAACAGAAATTAATTTAAGGTGACATATACTATATTACCAATGAGCTTAATAATATATTGATGGGGGATATTTACAGGTTTTACATATGGGTAGTGAAGATTTAAAGGGCTAAGTTTGTACCAGGATGATTAATAGAAGAATTTGGTGTGATCAATACCACACTAGGAAAATTTTATGTTGGCATCAGCAATTATTAGTAGTGAGCTAGTTAACACAAGAAAAGAGAATTGTGGTTATCTTTATTGCCTTGAAAGATCATTGAAATTTTCCAAGTCTAACTAAAAATCCAAATTTTTTCTTAGAAAATATAGTAAGAGATTTATTTCAAATGTTGTTGGACCAATTTTCCTAAAAATATTCATTAGCTAATCAGTAAGTGTGGAAAGTGATGAAATATTGTGATTTAGCAATCCAGGAAACATACTTCAATTGATTAATCCTAGGGGCTTAAAGGCTTGCAGAAAGCTTCAGCCTTCCAGAGTAAAAACTAAGGCTTATAGATTGAGGCCACTATTGAATTCAGAGCTTGGACTGATAAGCATGGCTTGGGTAGTTTATTCACATGAGGGAGATGTGCTTTCTGATTACTGTGAGAATTGGAGCAGATCAGTAAGAAATAAAACCTTGCTCTCAATCATAATAAAAGCCATGATATTGACATTAACCAAAGGTTATTACCAACAATTCCAGGGGGAACACAGGGGGAAGAATCAACTGATGTCCAAAGCAACAGGTAAACCTAAATGGCCAGGGGTACTAAAAAATTCCAAGCTTTATTAGATTAGAGAATAATGAAGCAGAGTCTTTTACAACTCTTACATTCATTTAAGAAGGTAAAGATATTGAAATGGGGAGCATAATGTCTCAAAGCAAATCAAATAACAATATGTGGGAATATGAGTGCATTTATTGAGGCAGGAAAACCTTGACAAATCTTGAACATACAAAATAAAAAGGGAACCCTAGCTCAACTAAAAGTGCCAAACCTGCTCTGGATGCAATTATCACTGCTCTCAGCTGCTCTTGAATATGATATTTAACCAGAGGTATTTCTTGGGTGGGAAATCTTCAAAATTAATTCTTCAATTAATATAGTGAGGGCTTTTCTTGGGCCTTTTCAGTAAATCTTTGTATAAATATCCAGGCACAATTTGGCAGAGATCCCCAAGAATTTGATGAGGATTGAAGTGAAGGCCCAAGGGGAGGCATAAATTTACAGTAAGTATTGGTTAAGCTCCCTTGGCGTTGGACCAGAAAGCTCACCCAAGGCAACCAGGAAGATCCCTTAACTCTTGCCCAACCCCTTCAAGAAGCTATGGACAATGATCATGTGCTGGATAAAATTTGGGTTCAGGAATTTTCAGCTAGTGCAACACATGTTAAGATCTATTATGAAATAGAAACATTGAAAACAAGCATGGGGGCCAAACTAGCAGGCAACTGCTTTTGGGCCCCCAGGATCCCCCTGGGAACAAAAAAGCCTCATTTTTGCATCTGAAGACAAATTTTACCCCCAGCTCCCAGCTCCTGAGCTCACTGACCGCTCCAGACCGACATCAAACCTGGATTCCTACCCAACCGTGCTCCCCTGCCTGCCCCTGTGCTCAAACCATTGCTGTATTTAATTTCAGGGAGAGTTTGAGCTTGAAATCTTTATGAGCCTTCAAGATTTGGATTTCCCTGTCCCCTAGACTTCCTACTGGCTGAAAGGGTTAGGTGGAATCTACCTTGATTGAACTAAAGACCCGTGGCCCAACCTCAGCCCTATCTCTTGATCCTTTATGGGATGGTTTGATTACTTTAAATAAAACCACATCCCTCCTTTTTCTTGACCTCCAGTGTCAGGGCCCATAATGGGCCAGACAAAACCCTATGTTGCATATGTT
This sequence comes from Entomophthora muscae, assembly GCA_014839935.2. Lineage (NCBI taxonomy): Eukaryota > Fungi > Entomophthoromycota > Entomophthoromycetes > Entomophthorales > Entomophthoraceae > Entomophthora > Entomophthora muscae. The sequence continues at coordinate 52,504 of QTSX02007258.1, forward strand.
CAATGCCTGCAATTGAGCAATTTCATGACCAAACAATTGTGTCATTAATCACGTAGATCAACCAAAAGGAAACTTTAATTACAAGTGAAGAATCAAACCCTGGTCAAGGCCATGCCTGTGGGCAATTGGAAACTGTCCCTAAGCCAAGTTAAAAAGATTTTAATTGGCCCACACCCTCTGAAACCAAGAATGGGGGACTTGGGTTGCCAAATGGCCCAAAATTCCCCTGACAGCTTCCCCAGGGCATAAATAATGAAAGAATTTATCTAACTGATAAATCAGGAGCCACCAAAGGAACCCAGCTTTAGAATAACTCATTGACAGCCAATAAAGAGTTGACAGTAAGTCCAATTGCAGTTTCCCATCAGGATATTACTGGGAACACTAGCACCCCCTTTCTTTTTTGACATCTTCATCTAATAAACTTTTGTTGGTAAAGGCACACTGAGAATTTATACTTTGTAGGGGTTTATTACATTATCACAAATTTTATACTGCTGGTGCTTTCAAACAGAGAGTACCTCCAGTACCAACGCCAGCGCTGGGAAACAGAGCAACTTCTAGCTGCCTCCAACCAACCACTGGCAGCCTTTTCCCCATCTCCTAGAGTGCTGGACCAAGAAATTATTTCTGCTCCTGCACTACGCCCCTCCTTTCCTGGTATTCCTTTGCTCCAACAACTTGCCCAGCTAAGCCTGACCATGAGCGCCGCCACAGGAGAACTCCCTCTCATTCCTTCTGCTTCATCATATGATTACAGTAAGCTTGGGTTTGCCTATTTGGCCATGCTGTGGCTCACTGAGCAAGTGATACCCCACATGGGAGTGTGGCATCCTTGGGCTACTGCTGCCAATTATGTGATGCAGATGGCCCTCCTCATCTACTGGGTCTTCCAGGCTTAATCCTTCCCCATGATTGAATTGTTTCCCTGGGAGTCACCTAGGCCATGACAGTATATCAACCCTATCCAAACTTGTAAGCCTGAGCCCCTATATTCAATTGATAATTAGGGCACTTTGTATGTTTGTTTTTATGATTGTGGCTTACTACACCTATCATTTTTGCACCCACCTCACAATTGCTCACAATGAACCTAGAACTGAATTCCACCCAATTACTGCACAAGTACAGAACGTCAACATATCTACCTCAAACCAGAACGCCTTTGCACCCACCAGCTTCCCTGACCTACCCAAGATGAACCTAGCCAGCTTCAAGAAAGGCATGGTCATGATTAACCCCCTGTTCAGGGCCCACCCTGAGAACTATTGTGACAACACCCAAAAGATGATGATGGTGGCAGAACAGTTGAAAGACAACACCAGAGAGGTTTTCCTCAACTTGCTGGAGGAAGACCCTGACTTGATATTGTCATATGAGGCCTTCCTGGAATGTATGAATAGCATCACCACCCCTGCAGGAGCAAAAGTACAAGCCTATATGGGCCTTCTTTGCCTGAGCCAAGGTAGAGATGACCTGTAAGCTTACATCCAGAGATTATTGAGACTTGCGGAAGCTGCTGAAGTACCTGGCATCATCTCTGGCTTGCACTTCAGAAATGGCCTGAATAATCACCACACCAACCTGATGCGCCATCACTGCTGTGACTTCCCTAAAGAAAAACTTCTAGCCATTGCCTGTGGGATGAATTTCAGCCAGTCCTAACAGTATGAGGCCCCCTAGAAACTACTGGCCACAAGAAAACCAAGCTGCTGCACGGTCTTGCCTGAACATGGCCTCAGAAGAATACCAGCTCCACGTACAAGCAGGTGTATGCTTCTACTGCCATCAGAATGGCCACCTGTCCAAATAATGCCCTACAAGAAGCTCCACTTTCCAAAACCCCACAATTTCTGCAATAAACAGCTCTTCTCAGTCTTACCCTGTTATTCAATCCACCTTGTTGTATTCAGACCAGGAGTTAAAGATACCAGCTCTCATGAATGGTGGAGCCACCCACAATTATATTGAACAAGGCTTAGCTGAGAAAATGGGACTAGAATTGGAAGATAAACCCACCCTGGTCACCCTAGGAAATAAGTCTGCTGACACCTTCTTTGAGAGTAAAAGAAGTGTTATTATGAAGCTGGGTCTTGCTCAGATCAAGGTCAAATTCTTGGTAATGGACAAGTTGCCTTGGCCTGTGGTGTTGGGTTTCAATTGGTGGATAGAACATGAGTTTAATATTGACTATGCCAGCCAAAAGATACAATTTTTACATGCAGGTACAACCTGGAAGCTACCCTATGTGACCACCTAAACATCTCCCCTATTAAACAGCATGATTAAAACCTTGCAAAGGAGAAATACCTGACTTCTTAGAGAGATGAAAATCAGTGTTCTCTGAGACCATGGCCACAGCCCTTTCCAAGCACACCAGGTTTGACCACGCTATTGACTTGATCCCTGGAACCCAGCTCAAACATGGCCCTGTATATGGATGCAACATGAAAGAGTAGGGGGCTCTCAGGGAATATCTAGACACCATGTTGAAGAAAGGCTACATCTGCATATCCAAATCCCCTTGTTTGTCCCCCCTGCTGTTTGTCAAGAAAAAGGGTGAAGAATTGAGGCCTTGTGTAAACTACCAAAATCTCAACAAGATTACTGTAAAGAACCACTATCCTGTTCCAAACGCTGAAGATATTTCAGGTCAGCTCTCTGGAGCAAACATCTTTTTCAAAGTTGACTTAAGAGACACCTTCAACCAGATACATATCAAGCCTGGAGACAAATAGAAAACAGCCTTCAAACCCAGACAAGGGCTATTTGAATACTTGGTTATGCCATTTGGCCTCTGTAATGCTCCCAGCACTTTCCAAACCATGATAGATGTAGTGCTAGGTGACCTCAAGGACCAGTGCTACGTAGCCTACCTAGACAATATCCTCATATATAGCCAAATTCCCAAGCAACACACAAAACACCTACAAATGGTAATGAAGAGACTCCAGGATCATGGATTATTTGTGAAGCTACCAAAGTGTGAATTATTTGGCTACCATGCCCTTAAAAGAGGGTTTGCCATGTCACCAGAAAAAATTGAGGCCATCACATCATGGCCAGAGCCCACTAACCGCAAGAAAGTACAGAGCTTCTTGGGCCTGGCAAACTTTTGCAGAGAATTTGTCCAAATTTTTTCTTCTATCTGTCTTCCTTTGACCTGCCTGACCTCAGAAAAGCATGCCTTTGTGTGAGATGATACAACACACACAGCCTTCAATACACTTAAGGAAGCCTTTGTTTCTGCACTGGTCCTTGCTATGCCTGACTATGCTAAACCCTTTGTGGTAGAAATTGATGCCTCAGACTTTGCCTTGGGAGTGTGTTGCTTCAGGAGGGGCATGCTAGTAAGCTTTACCCTGTAGCTTACTACCCCGGGAAGTTCACTGCACCAGAACTGAACTACCCAATATATGATAAAGAGATGCTGGCAATTATCCAATCCCTGAAACATTGAAGAAGATACCTTTGCAACACCGCCCACCCAGTGAAAATCATGAAAGACCACAAAAAACTGACTTACTTCTTCAAACCACAACAACTCAATCAACGCCAGGTCTGATGAGCACTATTCCTAGCCAACTACAGCCTGAAGATCAATTACAAACCTGGGAAGATAAACATTGTACCCAACGCCTTGAGTCAAAGAGCTGATTTCTTCCCCAGTTCCAAAGAGATAGAGGAGTTTAACACCCAATCACTACTATCCCCACACATGCTGGAACCCATGCTTTTATTCCTAGGCCTGGCTAGTAGGAAAAAAGAAATCCAACATGCTTAGACCCTGGACAAGCACTGTATTATCGTCATGAAAGACGTACTGAGAACATTGATAGCAAATATTACAGAGCAGGTTACTCATTACACAGAAGATTCCTAAAACTAAATGGACAAACCTACATACCTGAAGGTCCACTGAGATTGGAGATTCTGAAGAAGTACCCTAACTCCCTATGGCTGGACACCTGGACCGCACCAAGACCTTAAAGGGTATCCAAAAAGTGTACATGTGGACAAGAATGAAGCTGGAGATAGAGACATACATTAATGGTTGTGAAACATGTGGCCTCTCTAAACCCAAGCAAGGAAAACCTGAAGGCCTGCTCCAACCCCTCCAAATTGCAGTAGGCTCTTAAAAGTCAGTATCTATAAACTATATAGTAGAGCTCCCAGAGTCAAAAGGCTCTAATGCCATACTTGTGATTGTTGACAGATTGACAAAGATGGGTTAATTTATTCCTATCATCACTTGTGTGACAGCCAAGGAGACCACCACCCTCTTTAGGGACCACATTTTCATGAATCATGGCTTACCCGAGGAAGTTATCTCTGACCGTGGCCCCCAGTTTACGTCCAAGTTCTGGGCCCAAATCCTACAATATCTGGGAATCAAGAGATCACTATCCACAGCGTACCACTCCCAAAGTGATGGACAAACTGAAAGAGTTAACCAAGTATTGAAACAGTACCCCCAATGCTACATTAACGCAGAACAAGACAACTGGGCTGAATACTTACCCATGGCACAATTTGCATACAATAATCAAGACCACAGTTCTACAGGAATGTCCCCATTCAAGGCCAACTACAGATTTGACCCTACTTGGGACCACCTTACCACAGAAGAGTCCAGCAGCCCCAAAGGACAAGATTGGGTGGCTATCAGTCATACTACCCAAGAAGAGTGTGCCCAAAACCTGAAACAAACTGTACAGACCTACAAAGACTTTGCTGACAAGAGAAGAAGCCCCAGACCACCCATATAAGTTGGGGCATGGTTTACCTCAGCGCCAGGAATATCAAGACTGCAGCGCCATGTGCAAGCCTCAGCCCTAGGAAAACAGGACCATACAAATTTTTGCAATGCATAGGAGGAGTAGCTTACAGGTTAGAGCTCCTGTCTAACAGGAAGATCCATGACGTCTTTCACCAATTGCTATTGTCCAAGAAGAAAGGTACCCCACACCCTCATCAAGTTGTTTGCACTGCCCCTTCTCTGCTCAAAGTAGGAAGCTTTCTAAAGCATGAGGTTGAACAGATTCTAAACCACAAGATGAAATACTGATGCCTACACTACTTGATTAAATGAAAAGGTTACCTGCCCAAAGAGAATACCTGGCAGCCTGAAGATAACCTTGCCAATGCTAGTGTCCTCCTGACTACGTACAAGACCGGGCATCCAGAGTTAAGCTGTAAGAGCTCAACTATGATGGGGGATGATGTCAGGGCCCAGAATGGGCCAGACAAACCCCTATGTTGCATAGGTTCAACGCCTGCAATTGAGCAATCACACGACTAATTGATTGCGTCGTTGATTACGCAGATTAACCAAAAAAAACTTTAATTCCAAGTAAAGAATCAAACCCTGGTCAAGGCCAAGCCTGTGGGCAATTGGAAACTGTCCTTAAGCCAAGTGAAAAAGATTTTAATTGGCCCACACCCTCTGAAACCCAGAAGTGGGGACTTGGGTTACCAAATGGCCCAAAATTCTCCTGCTAGCTTCCCCAGGGCATAAATAATGAAAAAATTCATCTAACTGACAAATCAGGAGTCACCAATGGAACCCAACTTGAGAATAACTCATTGACAGCCAATAAAGGGTTGACAGTAAGTCCAATTGCAGTTTCCCAGCAGGATGTAGCTGGGAACACTGGCACCCCCTTTCTTTGTTGACATCTTTATCTAATAAACTTTTGCTGGCTAATGCACACTGAGCATTTAAACTTTGCAGGGATTTATTACATCATCACAAACTTTATACTGCTGGTGCTTTCAAACAGAGAGTACCTCCAGTACCAACGCCGGGAAACAGAGCAACTTCTAGCTGCCTCCAACCAACCACTGCCAGCCTTTTCCCCATCTCCTAGAGTGCTGGACCAAGAAATTATTCCTGCTCCTGCACCACGCCTCTTCTTTCCTGGTGTCCCTCTGCTCCGCCAACTTGCCCAGCCAAGCCTGACCATGAGCGCTGCCACAGGAGAACTTCCTCTCGTTCCTTCCGCTTCATCATATGATTACAGTAAGCTTGGGTTCGCCTATTTGACTATGCTGTGGCTCACTGAGCAAGTGATACCCCACATGGAAGTGTGGCGTCCCTGGGCTACAGCTGCCAGTTATATGATGTGGATGGCCCCCCTCATCTACTGGGCTGTCCAGGCTTGACCCTTCCCCTTGACTAAAGGTTTCCCTGGGGGTCACCCAGGACATGACATCCAGGCCCAATCTCCCTAGCTTGGCTGTAAATGCAGGTATAAGTGCAGAAGAAAAATGTTTGCCATTGGGTTGTGCACCCTCCCATAGAGCTTCAGAAGGCTTGTCCTCCTCCTCCCTAAAATCTGGGGAGGGCTTCATCTCAACTGTTGATGGTGTCCCCAGCATCTTTGCTGCCTCCCAGCCATGGCTTCTCCTTGTATCACTTAATTATTCCCTGTTTCTGGGATGGATGAGATGCCCTGTTGACAGAACCGCTACCACTTGCCCCTTGAAAAGTGGGAAGCAGCCAGCAGGAGCTCTCCTACCCCATTGGCCCCTCCCAATCTTCCCAGGGAGATAGCTTCCCTGAAGACTCCCCTTTGGAGCTGGGAGGGGGGAAATAACAAGTATTCCAGGGAGGCTATTCCTTGATTCCAAGTATGCATCCATTGTGCTGAACTTATTCTTGCCCTTCATGACCTCAGCCAACGGTTTGAAACGTCCTCTGAGAATGTTGTCCCTAGCTCTCTATTGGGAAACAGCCTGGTGGCATTATGCTTTTGGATGGGATCTGGGATTTTCTTTCCTGGCTCCTTTCTCTGAAAGGGAGGCTCAGCTGTAAGATTCTTGTCCAAGATACCAGTCCTGATTGGTAGGAGGCAAGATGATTGACTTGCTGGCCAATGTGGGAAGGTCAGCAACCAGGTCAGGCTAGATGTTGCCAAGGGAGCCTGGCATATCAGTGATCCAGTTCTGAAGATACTATTGGCCAATTTGATTGCTATCCAAGGTGGGATCTGTTATGATGTATAGCGGTGCAGGCACAACATTTTAAATATGCCTCAAGGCTCTCAGGGGTAGAGAGATCCCTCTTTATCTGGGCATGGGGTGCAGAAACCATGCTTAAGGAATGCATACCTGTGAGTGTTTCACGCCTAGCCAGAATAGATACATAGCCTTCACTAGCTTGATCTGGTGTAGGGCTTCAACAGCATTGATGATGTATTGATATGTAGGGTTCAGTTTGGGATCCTGAAGGGTAGGTATCACAACTGGGAGTTCCAGGAGCTGGGCTTGTGAAGGGGCAGGCAGGGTCAAATCTGGGTGGTGCTAGCTGAGTAGGGGTGATCTTTCAAGAAGGCTTCTTCAGCACAAGCAAGGGAGGTTACTTCTGTGAAGTAGGAAGCTGGGTCTGCTCCTCAAAAGCTGTGCCTATAGGCTTCCGGTACAGGGTTGATTTCTGTATAGCAGAGCTCTCCCCTCCCAAAAAGTCTAGGTGGCAGGGGGTATGTGGAAGGGATGGCATGGAAGGTACAGTGACAAACTATAACACAAGCACTAAAAGTTATCACTTGGCCTGAGGATGATGGCGATACCTTTTTTAAAGTGCTACATCTAGATTAATATTGGTTGTGGATCAACAGTATTTATCTTTGTTTATAAAAGTGGTAACTATAAGTCAAGCCAGCGTAAATCTATGTATCGAAGTATACATGTTTACTTGGATGGAAATACGGGAGGCTGTATACTCTTCAAGCTGGAGGGCAGCACGTCTCGCCAGTGGTGCTGCACAGCTCCTCTAGGACCATCAATAAAGTGGGGACAGGATCTGGGGCTCATGCATTCTCGTTCTTGCCGGATCCAGAAATCTGGGCAATCCAGAGGGGTCTTTGTATGGCGTGGGCCGTTTGTAATAGGGCTGCTCGATGCATCTCTGCTCCTAGCAATCGGTAGCTGGTACATGTTGATCCCACCCCGTACAGCGAAAATGTCGGTCTGGCTAATGTACTTTGAATGGATCGAAACGAAGGGTTTCGTTAACCTGGACGGGATTATGTGTAGTGATGGAAATGTAGCATTTCCCTATATTCGCTTATTTCTGAACCGATTTACACCCCCTACCTTGCTGGTTTTGACTTGAGCGATCCTGCTTCGTTGAATCTGGATCTTCTTTAGAGATGCTTGATATACAATCCCCTTCAGCTGAGTGCCGGTATATCAGGGTTAAGCGTGATGAGTATAATTGGGCCAAGCACTTTTCTTTATCTGCCGGAGCCCCGGCTGGTAACGTAAATCGGAGCGATTTAAGTTTATCTTTATGGCCCCATTTGAATTTTTATATAATGTATAGGGTGTTTAGTGATTTTCAATGGCATCAATCTCGCAGCTTGCCTGTGCTCAGAGTTTGGGTTGACGTCTCATTCAGGGAAGATCCTTTGGCTGGAGTAGGTTGGGTACGGGTGGTATGGTTGGGTTAAGCATTAGAACCAGGCTTGAGATCTGGAGGTCTTTGGGTTTGGTGAGCTTGGTTTAGGTTTCTTAAAGATGGCTTGGAGTTAGATTTACGATGTGCTGGGGCCAGGATACAAGGTTGACGGGGCGATGCGGTCGAGTGGATTGGCTTGGGAGCCTGGTGAGGGTACTTGAAAAGTATGTTGATGATGTTTGGGTCAAGATGCTTAAACTTTCTATTGTTCTGGGAATACTTGATTCTTGCAGAAGATGGGCTTGTTTAATCCTCTGAGTAGGAATGGTGGTGATCATTGGATCGAGTGATATGATTGGATACCCACATGATTATTTATGATAGGGTAGGCCTAAAGGCAAGTGATTAACAAAGAATAAGTAATGCATGTTTAGCTTGTATGTGATGATTAAGCTTACATGAAAGATTGTCGTGAGGGTTGATAAGGGATAGGATTACCAGCTAGTCGCTTTGATAAACGGTCCAATGTAATGTTTTTAGAGACAATTCTGGTCGAGGTTTAAAGATAGCTGTATGCTGGTACTTTAGAGTTATTATGAAGGGTTCAGGAATAAAGTATTGGTGTTTAATAGCGTGAATATTCTAAGCAGACTTGTTATGCGGGCTTATACTGAAGCTTGGGGATTTAAGCAAGCCTGGAAGTACTTTCCCGTGAGAAACATACGTTGGATTGGCTCTTGGGATGAATAAAATCAGGTTGATTGCAGCAGCTCTTGGTGTAACGGCACTTGAGTCCAGTGACTTGAAAAGCAAGCACGTCAAGGATCTCAAGTATCTCGATATGGCGGCGGGGATCTACCATCGCAACATGCTCGTCTGTGGGGGGATCCTGATCAATGGGATCAACATCTTAACTTGGGCCAGGTGCTTTGGGGGAAGCACGGAGGATTACCAGGCAGTGATATTTCCAAACTACAAACCAGTGCCCAAGTATTTCCCTCTTCTAAGTTTGAATTTTGATCCAAAAGTACTAGGCTCCAGTCCTACCCTCGCGATTGCCCGCATCGAAAACCATTCCAAGGGGGAGACAAGCATCACACTTGGCCAGGACTTGGATTTGAACTTTGCTTTTAATTTTATTCATTGGGACCGCACAGACGATGGCTGGGGGCACGCCAAGGCACCCATCAACTCTGTCATAAAGCTGATTTCCCATAGCGAATGTCGAAATCAGTATCGTAAGGACACGCTAGACGAGGGTGACTTATGCCCCCGATACGAGCGTAATGGGAATCGAGTATGCTCCCTTGATCCAGGCTCCCCGGTCCTCGACGGCGATGTGCTTGTCGCCATTCTCAACGTGGTCGTATGGCTGCAATCTCCTTGACTACCCATCTTCCTTCACTCCCGTCAAGCCTTTTAGTGAATGGATCAACGAGATCACTTCAATTCCAGTTGAGTACCAAATGGTTATCAACGAATACTTCCAATAGCTAGCTTTTGATTTTTCTCTCTTCTTTGATCCAAAGATGACAAGCACTTAAGCTATTAAACCTATCAGTCCGATGCTACATATACAACACGTATATTAGATGCTACCACAATTTAATTTTATAAAAGCGAATTACTTATTTCCAGTGAATTCAAAGCCCGTATCAAAATATACTTTCAATTGTACTCTGCTTCTTGGCAGTTAATTGGGAGTGTGAGGCATCCTGGTGAAAAGTCCTATAACTTGAGATCTTGGGTACAGCCCCTTGCTTGAAGCCTTGATCTACATCCGCTATTAAAGTATCAATGAAGCCTAAACCATTTGCCACAAAACTAAGCACCCTAATTAAAGAGTAAATCCATGTAGGTACTTCATCCGAGCTCAAGATTAAATCACACCAAGCTGGTTCACATCCACCAGGTTCCCAGATGGAACGACTCGATCAGGTTGCAACCAAGTGTATGTTTTGATCGGGTTATCAGATGGTAAGCTTAAGCGACCATTCATGCCTTCAAATTTCCTGGGCAAGCAGCTGGCTTTCTTGGCCAATCATAACTACCTACAAGTCCAGGTAGCCCCTCTCTCGCTAATGAAACACACATGCTGCATGTTAAGATTTCTTGTCAAAACATCTACCCGGTCGTGCTTAATGCGCCAATTATTTAAAGGGATGGCCGATCGATCTGCTAGCAGATCATTGCGCTTCAATCCTGCTTCGTCGCATGGTTAAGCCCAGAAACTCTGAAGGCACTTATAAAAAGCCATGCCGCTGGGAAAATATAAAGTTGGCCGAAAAAAGAGTTGAAGACAGTTTAATTAGCTTTCGGGTAATAAGGGCTCGATACTAAAAGCACACTGGATGGAGTATAAACATGCCGGTCCAAAATTCTGTCGAGATTCCTGAATCTGGCTCAAAAGAACTTTTTGGCAGCTGATAGAACCTCTTAAACTTGTCAAGAGGGCATTTGCTTTATTCACATGGTTATCCACAACTTAGTGGCATTGCCTCGTCTAAGCCCCCTGCATATCAACAATATAGTGAAAGTATCGGAATTTCATAAACAATGCCACTTTAAAAAACCCATATATTTAGAAGCTGGCACGATAGCCTTTAAAACAATTAGTCGTCGGCTAATCTGACATCATACGTTGCATGCCGTAGATTGAAACGGTGGGAAGATGAAATTTATATATTACTTGAGCATATATTGCCTGGCGGGACTGGGTTTGTAGACTCAAGAGCGTTAATTGTAACTAATCACCAGCAAGAACAAAATTTATTCTCGGCCGAGGAACCTTTAAAGTGGAACCCCTCCAGCGCCACGCAAGCAGGCTCGGGGAACATAATCAAAACATGAAGGGTGCTACGGTGTCCAAGGAGTAAAAACATTAGTAGTCCTTTCCGATTTAACAGGGGAGCTACATTATTATAATATGATCTTTTAGTTACAAATCTTCAGAAATGCTAGTTTCAATGGTCGTTTAATTTTCTGGCTGATTTATTTAGATATTTCAAAGAAGAAAATTTTAAAGTACTTTCATAACATTCTAAATCAAATCATGTGAATTATGATGTGCATTTGAGTTGCATCCTGTAAAAACCAGCTCTGATACTATTTAATCTAATCTCAGAGATTTTCCTGACAATGCCCCAATTGAGAAAACTGGCTATGAACGAGATGGGGAATTACCGTTACCCAGGAAGCCATTCTTCTAGTTTCCTTCGTTGAAGCCACGCTTAGAATAAAGTTTAACGATTTTTTGCTTAAAAAGATAATCTTTTGGCAGCATTATATAAAAGCAAAAAATAATCCGATTTTTTCAGGATATTTAAACCTATTCAGCCGATCACTTTGATCGGGATCTTGCACATAAAGTAACTCCGAGCTTAATAAAAAGAACCGCATATACAGCTCTGACAATATACCCAAACATGAAATAAAATAAAAGTGAAAGCCCGCAACGAGTGTTAAATAGAACATGGGCGAAATGTTTTCGAAGCGAAGGCTCTTCTCTCAGCGAGAGAAGGTCCTTAGCCAGAGGTTCCTACGCCTTGACGCTGTCCATGAATTCGGCCATCTCGATATCTTTAGAAGATAGCCCGTTGACATCGTGGGTCGACAGTACCACATCGACCTTATTATAAACCTAAGTGATCGGAGTTAGCAGCCAACCCTGGTTGAAACCCGATCATTTACGTTGAACCACTCCGGGTGGTGCTCGATCGCCTCAGCCTTGCATGCGACCCGGGCCATGAACCCGAAGGCCTCGTTGAAATCTTTGAAGCTGAATGTCTTCTTGATCGCGTCGCGACCAGCGGTCAAGGCCCACCCTTCACCCAGGAGAGCTTGTAGGACGGTGTTTCGTTGTTCTGGGGTAAGTGACTGTACCATATCAAACTTAGAGGTCGAGGATGAGAAGCTGCTTTTGAAAAGATTAATTGGCACTCTGGAGAAAGATCCGATCCGGAACCCAAGTTTTAACCCCGAAAGCATTCTAAACCCCTTGGAAGAAACTTTAAAGATATATGTCGCGATAAACTTATACCAAACACCAAAAAAAACAATATTTAACTCGTGACGATCGCCATGAAAGTCGGTACCAGAAATGGGCACTTACCGGAAGCTATAACAATCTGCGAAGAGAAGCTAGCCCGGATCTGACCTGACTACATCAAGACCCCGAAGTTTCGGTGGCTACACCCACCCACGCTGGAAAACTTTGTCGTCATGACGAAGTTTTTTTACCTCACTAGCGACAGGAATAGTTTATATCTCTTAAAGAGCTAATTTAAATAAACATCGTCTATCAAACCTCAAACCTGTAGGTAACGAGCCCATGACTGCTTTCGAACCTAAAGCATCCACACCTAGGGATGCAGCGGATTAAAAATGTGCTGATTATGGCATTTGCTGTGTTGAGTATATACTTCTTTGAAGTATAATAAACGAGATAAAGGAGAAAATTAAGAAGAGAATGATACTTTATTTGATATTAGTTTAGAGTATTATATAGTATCATGGAAACCCACATACTGTCCATATATGTCATGGTGGTCACAAGGCTTGTCCAAGTAGTATTCTGCTTAGGACTTAAAAGGATTAATCCCCATAATAGATGTGCAATTGATAAGAGTGCCACCAACTTAATGATTAGTTGGGAATCACTTTGTTACAAAAGTAACTATTTTGATGCCCCGGGCGGGAATCAAACCCGCTCCTGGCCACCAGGCGGGGCTAGCAGGTGGGGGAGATTCACCCACACCTGGATTTTTGCTTTTCAAAGCGAATCCAGGTGCGGGAACCATTCCCGCCCTGGTGGTAGCTGTGGGGCCCATTATGGGCCCTAAAAGCTACTTCCAAGCCTTGGTGGGTTTGGCTGAGCCTGGGCAGGCTATTTTTAGCTGCCCAGTAAACCCAGTTCAAGCCCACCCTCCATTAAGTAATTTGGGGTCCCCAATTGGGGACTCCTTTTTAATCAAGTTCCTTGGCCTCAGGAAAGCCTGTCAAGCCAGCCCAAAAAAGGTGATCAAATTAGAAAAACCCTCATAACCCCAGAAGCCAAACCTGCTAGAACTAATGGCCAGCCAAGTCAAGATAGACCACCAAAAAACCAAACAACTGTTCTTGAAACCCCCAAGAATGATCATGAAGCAGCCAAACAAACAGCAGAACCTGAGATGCCAAGCCTTGCCACACAGATAGCACCAGAAGAATGCCCAGAGGCACTTGCATGTGAGTAAGTATATAAATCAGAAGCACCTGGAAAAGTTCTGTATCATCATTTTTACCAAATAAAAGTTGTTATGAACCTTTGGTTCACCAATCTGATTCCTTAAATATTTTTGATACTCTTCCATCTGCATACACCCAAGCGTCAGTACCCATCCACTGGGATAGACAGCCAGACTCCAGTTGTTAAAACCAAAGCCTTTGACTACTATCATCCGCCCAACGCTCCATTTGGCCCTGTGCATTTCACTGAGTACCTCCCAAATCCTGACCACAAACCCTGGACATTAAAAGACTTGCAGCGGTACACCTGCCCAAACGCACCCAAGGAACCCTATCAAATTGTCTGTGACAGCAAAGCAATCATCATCTACCCTTTGATCTTCAATGGGAAGTACAACAATCCTGCCGCCTACCTGGTCCCCATGAAACCACCCCCCGACACCCAAACCGACCATCTCAACCCCTCTCACCTCTGACGCCACTGGCCAGAATAGTCAATTCCTGGGAGTGCTTTACCTGGCGCTCACATGATTGATTGACTCTGCCTTGCCAGCGGCTGGGCCTTGGACTGTGGCTGTGACTGGAAAGGCCCTTTCCTACCTGGTAAAGTCAGGTCTCATCATCTGGTGGGTCATGCCAGTACCTTCTTTGACTCCTCCCTCACCTGAAGGAATATCACAGTACTCCTGGTATCCTGACAGCAGCCATCATTTCTGACCCGCCCCACCCTATCCACACCCCAGCAGCTGCAACACTTTGGTCCTGTGGGTCAGGTTCTGGTTGGTTCTCAGAGCACCAACCAACCAGAGACTAGATCAAGGAGGATAATATCACAGGTGTGCTAGCCGTGTGCCAAAGCTTCTAGCCCTCTAACCCAAGCATCAATATGCACCAGCATAAAGAAGCAAGAGACCGTTTATGTGGCTCCTTAAACCACATCACATATACCTGGGTACATTCCACCATCTCAGGAACACCCTCTTGAAACACCATCCTGATCTACACCATCTTGATCTTTGCTGCCCAAAAGCCATAGCAGGTACAGCACCTTCTCAAGTAAAGTGACAGGCTGTGCCAGGGAGCCAGGCATAAGTAGAGGCCTTAAATGACGCAGGTGAAAACCTGCTGGGCCAGTAGGGAGTGCCTACCACAATATAGGTGCTTGCTTGATAACATAAGATAGGGATCACCCAAGCAAGGACCAGGGGCCCAAGTTTGGCACCATCAAGCCCACCAAGCCCGTGAGAGCAATGTAGAGCACTTCAAACAGCTGGATGGATGCAGTGTCAGCGGCTATAGTTGGTTCTAACAGGGGGTTGGGCCATGGAGTCCAGGGTGGTGGCATTGGTACAAGGTAAGCAGGCAGATATTTGTACTTGTCACAGAACAACCTGTGCAGCCTTAGTACCACTTTCCTCCATGACCAATAGTTTGGTGACTCTAGTTCTTGCCAGGGGGCCGGCAATAAGTATGTTCTCCAGGTTAAACTCAGAGTAGGCAGGTTTTAGAGAATTGATGTATTTGTAGCAGTAAAGGGTGCTATTTTCTACAAACAGTTAGTCAGGATCCTAACTCTTATTACTATACCTGTAGATGGCATAGTGGCAGCCTTTAGATAGGACAGAAAAATATAAGGATATAATAACAAAACTGGTATTTATTATGATAGTGCTGTAGTTATATAGTAGGAGGCGGGAGAATTTTCACCAGGGGAAAGGAGGCACAGACAGAAGGACCTTTCTAAAGAAGGAGAGTGGAAAGGCACAGTAGAAAGTCCTGCGCAAGAGAATAACTGGCTTTACACGGCTTTCCTTATGAAGGCAAGTGGTAATATATATGTTGTCCTATTTATAACCTTGGAAGTAAAGCCTGCTCCTGAAGTGCATTTGAAAAGTGCTTTGAACACCCATTTTAGGGCGTTTTTTAACATAGTTAACCTTATTAAAACCATGTTGAGATAAAGCAATTGCGTGATTGTTACATTGTTTGATCCCTAAGTGGACGACTTAATGTCTAATCTATTCAGGATCTGCAACAAGGGTACTCAGTGAAATGCACAGGTCTGAAGAGTGCTCCAGGAGGCGGTATAGCGCGGGCAGTGAGGCTGCAAGATGGTCACTAGGAAGGGCAGGTGCCTTGATGTCTACAGGACTAGAGTAGGAATAAAAATTTTCTAAAACTAAATAGGGTGGAATTGGCTAGAGCCAATGGTTCATGAACCTTTATTATCACAATAACAATACTGCTATTCTCATAATGCCAGGGTTTTTATACCATCAGTTTTTGCTTCTTCAATTTTTGTGATTTCAGGTCCGTAGCAATTTGTTGGCAGGGCATGGACATTGAGGCAGGGCTTCAAGGGCAACGAGTTCTGGTTTGGCTAGCTCTGGGGAACAGAAGTGGAGATGCTTCATTTCTATAAGGTCTGAAGGCTTGGGGTAAATTATTGTAGACTAAAGCCTTTAACTCAAGAATATTCATGTTTGTTAAGTGCAAAAAGGTAGGTAAGGTTTGCACTAACAACAAAACTAAAGCTCCTAAAAGTTTATAGGGAGTAAAATATGGACTATGGCAATTGATAAGGCCTAAAAAATAAAATATAGTCCAGTCTTAATTACATAAGACTGGGTTGAAAAATCTACCTCTAAGTCTGGATAATGATCACAATATACTAGAGGACTAAAACCATCAACAATTAAAGTGTGTGTTCCACTATAAAAATTGCCTAACTGATGAAAAATGTAATAAAAATGAATCATAAACCTAGGATTTCAAAGGAAAATAAAAGATGCAAGATAAAAGATAAAAGATTGAAAGAAAAAAACATAAGCCACAAAACCTAACAAGTACCTGTTGGGGTGCAAGTCAAACAATCTCAACTTAAGTTGAGACTGAGTTAAACTCAGGATTTTTATTCAAGTCTGGGTTTTGAGGCAATGATAAAGGGGAAGATAAACTAACCAAAAGTAGTTTGGTGAGCTTACTGGGAAGACAAAACACAAGCACATGTTTTTCTGGACATTTTAACTTTAAAAAGTTAATGCACAAGGTAAAGGAGCAAGACACAGATACAGCAGTTGATTGTTGGCAAACCCAAAGAAGAACAAAGCAGAAGAAGAGCGGGAAAAACTGGTCCAAACTGCTGGTGTAAGAAAGGTGAAAAGGCGAGAGGTAATTGATTTGGATTTAGTTTAGACTAACCTTGGTGTATATGTACCAGGTTTGAGAATTGTCTGTTGTATAAAGGTAACTTTGAAAATGAAAATTAATCATTAATTTAGGTTAATTCAAATTTTAAAGATAAGGAAATGAAAAGGGATGTTTGTTAAAGTGATTTTTGTTTGTTGAGAGCCAAAAAGTGAAGATAACCAATGTTGGTGTTTCTGAAAATAGTAGCAGCATAAAATAAAATAAAGGAGAATCCTGAAAATTCTGCCGCTTCTGTTCTCTATATTGCCTGAGTTGGGCAATTGTATTGCTGATTTTGCACTGGGAGCTGATGGTGACTGGTGCTTATTGACAGGTTTAGCTTCAGATATCTTTTAAACTCTTTTTGGTAAGAAAAAACATCTGCATAAGTCTGGGTTCTTGGTGGTACACAACCAGCAGCAATCTAGTCTCCATTCAGGGAATCTCCTTTACTAAGCCAGCAGGCTGCAGAGTAATTATTTAACTTGAGTCTGTGACCTGGTGGGTTGGCAGGTCCCCGTATATACTGGTTGATGAAAGGCATTTCCTCAGGACCAGGGTTTAATCCTAGGGTTTTCAATACTAGTATTAAATTTTCATTCTTGACAGGCTGCATCATTCAAAGAAATTTGATGAGGATATAACAAACAAATTGAGAGTTGTTTGGGTTTCAGAAGACCAAATTGGGAGGACAGTTTAACATCCTGGAACCATGAGTTGTGTAGCAAAAGATGGAGGTGAAAATTGGCATTGAGCAAATGATTTGCTAGAAAAATTAGAAGAAGATATTGGCAAGGCCATCATATAGAGGGCGGGCCAAGGGGCAGCCAAGGAGTCTGCTTTTAACTGGACTACAGTAGTGGTAAAATTATCAAACACTGAGGCCAGGAGGCCCAAATGTTCAAGCATTTTTGGAAAAACTTTCTTTTATTTGATGGTAAGTAAACTATCTAGAAACAAGTTTTTAGATGGGGATAGAGAAAGCTTTAAGGCAGTTTAAGATGAGGCTTGGGAAGCTTCATCAACATCTGATTGGCTAGCAAGAATATTTTCAGCAGTTTAAGGTCCTACTTTTGAATTTGACTTGATGATGTTGTAATTTGAAAAAAAATTGGCGGCCAGCAGGTCAAGTGCTACCATCTCTAAATAGTCACTAACACACAATTTTATTATCATAATTAATTTGCATAAAGCAGGGTAAGTACAGATTTTTGAGGAAGATTTGGGCATCTCCTGCTCCCATCCATTTTTTTCAAGAGTGATGTTTAAATTGTCTAGCATAATTAAGGGTTTAGCAGCTTTATGTTGCTGGTTTTGAGTTCTATGTGGGTGTGTTATCCCTTTCATTTGTCTTTCTACTTTAACAGCATTGCAACCAATAAAAAAATCATCCCAAGAATTCTTTATGCCTAAAGCCCAAAAAGCATATTTTATTTTAAAAAAACCATAGCTGGACTCAAAACGGGCTAAGAGCTCCAAATTTGCACCAAAAGCTGGGCCAATCAATAGCAACAGGGATACATAAATCCCCAAAGCCAAGCCATCTGAAAGCAGCCCCTTTTATAAACTACTTATGTACTTTATACCATACATATATCAACAACTAAATACAAAGGGAAAGCCAAAACAATAAAGTTAAAAAAAGGAGCAAGTGAATTATGAGGGGTTATCATAATTGTGCTTTACTAGCAGAGTTATATGGGGAAAAATTGTTGAAAACTAGATAATTATCTTTATTGAAATATCAGAATCATATAGCTGTAGTGAATCATTATAAGAGGAGCAAGATTGTGATGATCAGTTGGATTGGACAGGAGGGTGGTTTGATCCTTGTAATGAGTCAAGTGCCAGATCAAGCTGTCCACCAAGTAGAGTGTTGTAACCAAGTTTCCATACTTGCCTGCCAATGTATCTTACAAAACACAGGGGGCTCTCAATGAGTCACCCCTTGATGTATCTAACAACATGAACCAATCTGATGGCAATATTGAATTGTGGGCACTTTCTCCTAATTAAGAGCGCTGCTAATTTGACCTACTAATCCAGAACAAGTTATTCCTTGGATTCAAGCTTTACATAGAGCATGCCATCATGCCACCCCCTTGTGGCCTGGTGGCTTTCCCCATATCATATATTGATTGTAGTATTCTGCAATAAACCTCACCTTATTCTTATTATTCCTGTTCTTTTTATTAGACTGTTGTCTTCCTCAATTCAAATACTGAATCCTCATTGGTTCAATTGCAACAGTGGTAGAAGAGGTAGGTTCACAACCTATCTAAAAGGAAAATTCCCCCAATAAAGGACGGAGTACAAGCCGTATGGCTACTCCCCATCAAGAGACCTTCCTGCCAATCCCCAAGGGGGACATCCCCGACAGGTACACTATTTACCAAGACCAGCTAGTTCTTACAAGTGTGTACAATTGACTCCGCCTTGGACAGTGTGACACCAGCCTCACCCTGCCTCAGTTGGACCTTTCACAGTGCATTCTCAACCTCCAGCAGAAACCTTTGCGGGTGGAATCAAAGGAGCTGATATTGTCAGCTGGCTTCACTCCACCAAAACCCGCCTTTGTATCTGCCAAGTATCTGAGCTCATGTGGGTTGCTACTGCGTCTGGGCGCCTCACAGAGCCTGCTGCTGTGTGGTTTACCAACTGGGCCAGTCAGGAAATTGAAGTCACCTGGGTGGCATTCAGGGATGCCGCAAAGTCCTGCTACAGCAAAACATTCTCACCCATTGTGATAGGGACTCCCCTCCTGGCTATCAAACAAACTGGGACTGTTTCTGAATATCTTGCCGCTGCTCCCAAAGCTTTGAACGACGGGAACACCATGCTTTTGACGCTGATAGTCAATGGGCTCAAGCCGCATATCTGTAAGTGGGTCTCCTAGGCCGTTGCACCTCCATTGATGACTGCTACAAAGCCATTGTGGAGGCCAAAAATCAGGCTTCAATGGGTTTCTGCTACACAAATGATGCTCTACCTCAACCTTGTGCAACCCCTGGCAGTGCCCACAACCAAGTAGGCCGCCACCAGCCCTGTTAGCAGGATAATGGGACTAAACACCCTGCAAGGGGGAGCTCCAGATAGCCCAATTGAGAGCCCTGGAAAAGCCTGGGGGTTGTAACTATGGGAGGTCCTACAACCCCACTTGACCCTCACTCTCAATCCCTCCTTGCAAAGAATCCTTGCAACTACAGTGTACACAAAGTTGAAACCCTTGATGTCTTCCAGGTCAATAGTGACAACCCTGTCCTTCAAGCAAGCCACTCTCTTAATAAAGTAACCCACTTGGCTTATCCCTTCTGTTTTTGTGGATGTACCCACAAATTATTGGTGGACACCAGGGCCAATCACACTATGGCTGACCAGGTGTTTGCTGATTCTCAACAGTTAGACCGTGTGCCAAGAAGATTTAAGGCAGTACAAGTAGCTGACTCCCATAGAGTGGAAATTACCCATGAGACAGTTACTTTCTCTTTGAGAATGGGGAACATTCAGGTTAAGCTCTCTGGGCTAATCATGGCAGGGCTCAGCCACAATGTAATTGCTGGCCTTGACTGGCTTTGTCACAATTGTCCCTACATTGACTGGGATACATACATTATCACCTTCAATATAAATGGGGTGGGCTTTCAGATCTATCCTATCGAAATGAGCAAGCTTTTTCATAATATGGTGTTTGTCATAATAACAGAGACAGGCTTGTACAATTTCAAGGGGGAAAACTAGACTTTAATCAAGGCTCAGTCAAAGTTATCCACGCTGAACCACCTGTGGCCCCTCCCTTGACCATTGTACCTTCACCAGTGCTTGCCACACTCCTCAAGGAGTATAAGAATGTATTCAGTGAGACACTTGAACAACTACCTCCTCCCCAGGAGATCCAGCACGCTGTACAACTTCAAGGATTGTTACCTAAAGCACAACCATTATACCGTCTTACACCAAAGAAAGATGAGACCCTCTGCCAGCACCTTGTGGACGCGCTTGATAAGGGCTTTGTTTGCCCCTCACTCTCTCCATACAGAGCAACTGTCTTCTTTGTAGCCAAGAAGGACAGTTCCCTTTGCCTGGTCACAGACTACCACACCCTAAATGAGGTGACGGTTAAGAATAAGTACCCCCTGCCGCTGATTGACGACCTGTTTGATACACTTGCAGGTGCAAAGGTCTTTAGCAAGATTGATCTCACTTCAGGAAACAACCAGGTCCACATTGCACCAGGGGACAAGGCAAAAACTGCCTTCTGCACGCGCTACGGGTTGTTTGATTGTTGTGTCATGAACTTTGGAATGACCAACGCTCCTTCTACCTTTGCCATATTGATGAACAAAGCATTTGAGGACCTGATTAAAAAATGTGTGGTTGTGTACTTTGACAACATTATTGTCTTCAGTAAAGATCAAACCACACACCTCCAACACCTCTGTGCTGTCCTTGACACCCTTTGGAAAACCCAGCTAAAAGCTAAACCCTCCAAATGCAAGTTTCTCAAGTCAGAGCTGTTATTCCTTGGGCACACCATCTCTGCCCAAGAAATAAAGCCTGACCCTGCCAAAATCAAGTCAATCACCAGCATGCCGCCCCCCACTGATGTGGGCCAGGTGTGGACATTCCTAGGCATGGTTGCCTACATACGCAAGTTCATTCCCAATTGCGGGAAACTAATTGCGCCTCTCACTGAGCTCCTCAACACCAAGCAGCGCTTCCACTGAACCCCTGCCAGAGATTGAGTCTTTGAAATGTTGAAGCAAAGACTCACAACAGCGCCAGTGCTACAGTTTTCCAATCAAAACTGTCAGTACAAACTCAAGACTGATGCCTCTGACAAGGCCATAGGGGGTGTGCTAAGGGTAGAAACTGACAATGGTGTCTTTCTCCCCATGGCATATGAGTCCAGGAAACTTACCAACTTGGAACAACACTATCCCATACATGATAAAGAATTAGCGGCAATTGTGCACTGTGTCAAGAAACTGTGCTGTTACCTGGAAGGGGCCACCTTTCTACCCCGCGTCCTGACAGATCACAAGTCACTCCAGTACTTCAACACACAGTCCCACTTGACACGCCATCAAAAAAGCTGGGTTGAGCACCTATTCCCCTACCAGTTGCGCATCAAGTACAATCCTGAGAAGGAAATTACCACAACAGACGTCCTCTCTAGACTCTGTGGTGTCCATTACCAGGGATAATGGCTTAGACCCAGACTGGCCAATGCTGTACCCCCGTCCTAAAGCAACCTGTTACAAAGGCCTCAATTTGGTAACCATCTCCAAGTTAAAGGACAATGAAAGTCAGTTCACCACCAATGCTGGCAACGTCTGCCAAGCAGAGACAGGCAAAAAGACGCCCTAAATTCCCACCACACAACAAGGCAACACAATATTGCATTATCACCACACCTTTGGTCACATCAGAGGATGTAATCTCTTTGAGATCATGAAACATAAGGTTTGGTGGCCAAGTATGCGCCAAGACATCCAGGACCTCTATCAGGTGCCAGTCATAGGTAGAGGCATTGGGTGGCTTGGGGTGAGGTGCAGCCAAGCCGGCGGGTAAGGCCCATCATAGAATGGGTGCTAACTTGATAATGTAAGAAACAGATTGTCTAAGAAAGGACCAGGGTCCAGAGTTGGGGACCATGGAATCCACCAATCCTGTCAAAGTAATGTAGAGTACTCCATACAGTAGGATATAGGTGGTCTCTGCAGCAGTGGGGGTCTCAATTGAGCAGTTGGGCTGTGGGGTTAAGGGCAGAGTCATGGGAACAAAGTAGGCAGGCAGATAATTGTACTTGTGTTGTAAAATATGCAGCATGTGTGCTGATTTCTACAAATAGTTAGTCTACTACTTCTTTATCTTAATACTATACCTGTTGTGGTATAGTGACAGCCTGGGTAAGGACAGAAGAATATAAGAAGACAATAAGACAAAACTGGTATTTATTTAGATAGTATCACACTTATATAGTGTGAGGCAGGGGAATTACCATCAGGGGCAGGGAGGCACAGACAGAAGGACTTCCCTAATGGAGGAGAGTGGATTAGCACAGCTAAAAGTCCACCGCAAGAGAACAACTGCTTCCATGCGGCTTTCCTTAAGGAGGTAGATATGAATAACTTTGTTGTTCTATTTATAATTGCGGAAGTAAAGCCTGTGCCTTGTGCGCATTTGAAAGGCAAATCAAACACCCATTTTAGAGGTGTTTTAAACGTCTTTATCCCTAGTAAAATCAGGATGCAATAGCGTAATTGCGCAACTGTTCTGTTGCTCAACTCCTAGATAGACAACTTAATGTCTAATCCATTCAATCTGCAACATTTCCCTCCACTGGATTAGACAACTGGGTCAAGAATGGCTTGGTGTCTCTAGGTAGCAGCTATGGTGTTGTGGTCAATCATATGTCTTGTTAGGTGGGGGTTTGTTGCCTCATCCTTGATCATTGGCTTTGCGGATCTGTAGGTAACAAGTTGTGTTTCCTGGCTGTCATTCAGGTGGTAGAACAGTTGGTGTGGTACAGGAAGAGTCTTGTCAGTCTCCAATAAACACCTTGCTATTTTATTCTTATTCCTCATACTTTGGTGCAACACTATCGCAAACAGGATAACAACCTATGGAATTTTTTAATTAGGCTTTTGTTTTTGCGGGTTATTGTCCTCATTGGGGCTTACTATTGGTCACTAGGAGCAGCACACATATACTAAGCGTGTACTCTAGTGATCAATTGCCCAGAATGGGGCTCCTTAAGGGTATAAGATTTGGGGCCAGTCTTCTGGATAACTTGAACTTGGCCTTGCCAAAGGAAGGCAAGTTTGGATTCACAGTTGTACCCTCTATTGCTGAAGAAGTAAAATGAATCTCCTGCCAGGTAAGTGGGTAAGGCAGGGTGTTTGGATGCAGCTTGTTCTAGGTCCTGCAACTTATGGTTTAATTTTACGGTGTAGGCATCTGATTGCAAGCAAATAAGGGTTTGAACCAGCTTGTTGAGGTAAGCCTCTGGGGACACAGCCAGGCTGGGCTTTACCAAGGAATATAGTAAAGGGGGAAGTCCTGGTTGCCAGCCATAGAGCAGTTAGAAGGGCGGCTTGCCAGTGACACAATGGTACCCAGTGTTATATGCAAAGGTGGCCGCAGGCAGGAAGGTATCCCATTCAGTCTCATGTTGGTGACTGAGCTTCTGGAGTATCTGGATCAGGCTCCCATTAGTGCGCTCTATCATGCCATTTGTCTGTGGGTGATAAGGAGTAAATAGTGTCCCACAAATTCCCATCAGTTGGTTGAGGCGGGGGATGATATAACTGGTGAAGTTGGTACCATTGTATGTCAGCAGAATCTGGGGGCAGCCATGTTTGTATATGATATTCTCCAGGATGAACGTGGCTGTCACCAGTGAAGATTGGTTGGGGATTACCTTGGCCTCTACCCATTTAGTCAGATGGTCAACAGCCACAATGATGAACTTGTTGCAACTGTTGGTAGCTGGCAGGGGGCCCACTAGATCAATGGCTACAGTGTGGAAGACAAACCCAGGGTGTACAAGTCTGTGTTGGAACTTGGCAACCTTAGGACTCTCAATGTTGCAGGCATGACAGATGGCTAGTGTATCTACTACATCAGTGTGCATTCCTTCCCAGAAGCAGTGTTGCTGTAGCAGAGCTAACGTCTTCTGTATGCCACCATGGCCAGTAGTTTTGTGAGAAGCCACCACTGAGTCCATGTGTAGGGATGGGAATATGTAGGAGTGCCAAGAGCCTCCACAAAGCTTCAGAAGTTGTCCCTTAGAAACCTTAGTATCAACAGTTAGCTTCTTGAGAGCTCTCTGTATCTCTACCAGCTCCTCCCCCCCACAAAGAAGGATCCTCCATAAGCTTGTCATAGAGAATGTTAGCCATGGGGGATACTAAGGCAACAGTTGGAAGGCAGGAGAGAAAGTCAGAATTCTGGTGGGCTTCCCTGGCTTGATGAATGATTTTGTATTCATAAGCCTGAAGTTTAATGGCCCAATACGCCAGACGCCCTTTGGGGTCCTTGAGGGTCTTCAGCCATTGCAAGGAGGCATGGTCTGTTACAACCGTGAAATGTACCCCATGGAGATAGACTTTGAATTGTTGGTAGGAGTATATCACAACCAGACACTCTTGCTTGGTGATAGTGTAGTTTCTCTTGTGAACATTAAGTGTACACAAGCAGTATCCAACAGGATGTTCAAGTCCTTTGGAGTCCAGTTCGGAGATAACACTCCCAATTGCAGTCAGACTAGCATCTGTATGAACCACAAACAGCTTGGCAAAGTCAGGATAGGCCAGTACAGGGGCTGTAGTCAGTGTTCCCTTGAGAGCATTGAAGGCAGATTGGCACGCTGGGCTCCAGAAGAATTCCTTATCAGCTTGGAGAAGCTGAAAAAGGGGGCTGCCCAGGGATGCAAAGTTGAAGATGAAGCGGCAGTAGTACCCAATCATCCCCATGAAGACCTGCATGTCCCGCTTATTGGCCAGGATCTGTGTTTTCTCAATGGCTTCCACCTCCAGAGGTACAGGGTGGAGTTCATCTTGGCTAATAATGAATCCCAAGAACTCAAGGTGCTCCTTGAATAAGTTGCACTTGCGTGACTTGAGCTTGAGATTGGCTGCAAGTAACCTCTGGAAGACTTCCTCCAAGTGTTGTAGGTGATCATTAAAGGTTTGGGAGAACACATTAATGTCATCCAGGTAGACCAAGACGCTGGTGAGTTTGAGGTTGCCCATCACTGCATCCATGGCCCTCTGGAAGGTAGCCGGGGCATTGGAAAGACCTTGAGGCATCTTTGTGGGTTGGAATAGCCCTTGGTCAGTGATGATTGTACATTTTTCTTGATCAGCAGGGGGTAGATCAATATGCCAGTCCCCACTGATAAGGTCCATGGCGCTGAAGAACTTGGTGCCACCCAGTTGGTCCAAGGTATTGTTAATACAAGGGAGGGGATATGAATCCTTCTTGGTAACAGCATTCAGTTGACGGTAGTCAATTACCACACGGTTGCTGCCATCCTTCTTTTTGACAATCAGGAGAGGGAAAGCCCAAGGGCTTTTACTGGGGACCAGTAAACCAGATCCCAATAGCTTCTGAAGCTCCTTGTTAGCCATGGCATGATTGGCTTGACTGAACTGTATAGGTCTGGAGCAAATAGGTTGACTGCCTTGAGTGTCAATATGATGCACAACATCTGCAGCCTTGCCCAGGTCATAATCACCCTTGGCAAACACAAACTTATACTGGGCAAAGAGATCCATAGCTTGATCCTTCTGCTCTTTGGAGAGGCCAGATAGGGAGTTGCGGCTTATGACCAATAGCACCAGTGGTTGCTCACAGGGTATACCTAACTCAGAGAAGTCTGCAAAGGGGGCAGTCTCCTGCAGGTTGACATGCTCTTCCAGTTGTATATAAGCCAGAAGTTGGTGTTTGGAGACAGCCATAGCTTCACGACTCATGTTGGCCAAGAGTATGAGTACCTCCTTCTCACTTGGCATGTGGATGCCTGGTGCAACCCATGGTTCTAGTCTGGAGGCATTAGGGATGCCAAAGATTTATCCATGAGTGCCAGCCAGTAGAGCCAGCAAGAGGCCTGTATTGTGGATCACCTGAGAGTCAGGTGGGATAGTCACATTACAGGAGGCGTAGACTGGGATACCCTTGGCTTCCCCAATTGAGAGAGGTAGCACCTTGACCTTCTTACTATACAGTGTATAAGCAACTGGAAGCTCTCCATCAGTGTACTCCAGATTGATGTAGTGCAGACGTTTGAACACTTCTTCCAGGGGTTCCAGGTGTTTGTTATAGATGCAAGAGAAGACGTTAATATTATCCAGATAGACCAGGGAACATGAGGGCTTGAGGTTCCCCATCACAGTGTCCATAGCTCGTTGGAAGGTGGTTGGGGCATTAGAGAGACCCTGAGACATCCTGGTAGGTTGGAACAGCCTTTGATTGGCAAGGATGACACACTTCTCTGGGTCATCTGGAGGGAGATCAATCTTCCAGTAGCCAGGTATCAGGTTCATGGCCAAGAAGAACTTGGATGTGGGGACCCAGTAGGCAAGATCATTTTGCATTCTCACACTGAAAGAATCCAACGTTTCTGATTGAGAGGCAAAGTCAACCAGCAGAGGGGCATCATAAGGCTCTGTTGTAAAGGAACAACAAGTGCCAGGGTAAGGCACAGGCTTGTTAGGGGGTAGAGGAATGGGGGGAGAGGAGGGAGGTGAAACCACAAATGCAGCCAAGGATTTCTCCTTGTCCTGGCTGCTTAGTAGTTTTTTGAGTGATCCTCATTGTACTCCTCAATTCCAGAATCATCAGTAAATTCTTCCTTGCTCTGACTAGCCTGAGGTTTAGTTGCTTCATAAACATCAGGAGTGATAAAGGGATTGTTATCAGGTTCCCAGGGAGACTCCAGGGTGCCTGCTGAAGGTGCAATGAAAGAGACATTCTCTTCATTGCTTCTGTGACAGTGATGGTAGTTAGGAAGGGGCAATGTAGTATGGATCTTATGAGAGGGGGAACTATCAGCTTTAGAATTACCATGCAATCCCATTAGAGTATCAGGGGTACTAATTGCTGAGGCATCTTCAAGGTGCTTGCTTAGTTGGTCCTGAAGGGAGTCAAGGAGAGCACGTTGAGCATCCAATTCATCTAGCCACTATTTCTTTTTCTGAAAGGCCAGAAGTAATTCCTCTTCATGAAATACCATCTGTCTCTCTTGAGCCTTTACAGTATCCTGAAGAGCAGAGACTCCCATGGTGCAGCTGTTATGGCTGCCTTCCAGCTTAGGAGTTTTCTGTTGATGATCATAGAACTCCAGGGCAACATGCTGATTCATCTGGGTGGGTACCAAGGAAGAAAGTACATGTTCTATCTTGCTCATCCATAGAGCCATTCCAGAGTGGGAGTGAACAGCTTCTGATATATTTTGAGCAAGGTTTGGGGGGCCAGAGCAGGGGCCAGAGCAGCTAACAGTTTGTAGGGTGCCAGAATTAAGGGAGATTCTATCAGGAGAACAACCAGAAGAAGAAGGAGGAGAATATTGACAGCATACTTCCTTCACCAAGGCAGGCTCCAAGGAGCAGGAGACGCGGTTCATGCCAGCTGCTTCAGCCATGGGGTCAGGCTGGATTGGTATCAAGGAGGTAAGGGCCTTTTCAATGGAGTTCATCCAGGAGATCATACTTGATTGGGAGATGGCAATTTCTGAAAGTTGTTGGCAGTTAGGCAACCACTGGATTAGTCCTGGTTGCCCATAAGAAGAGCCTTGGAGTCTACCAGATAGAGAGCCAGAAGCAGTGAAGGTTAATCCTGTAGTGAGTTGGGCAGAAGGAGCCACAGGTATAGGCAAGGACATCTCTCCCTCCACAAAAATAGGGCCATGGGGGTAGGAAGAGAGGAAGCTGTGGTTTGTAGAAGCCATGAGCGCCAATGTTGTAAAATATGCAGCCTGGGTGCTGATTTCTACAAATAGTTAGTCTACTACTTCTTTATCTTAATACTATATCTGTTGTGGTATAGTGACAGCCTGGGTAAGGACAGAAGAATATAAGAAGACAATAAGACAAAACTGGTGTTTATTTAGATAGTATCACACTTATATAGTGTGAGGGGGTAAATTGTCACCAGGGGAAGGGAGGCACAGACAAAAGGACTTCCCTAATGGAGGAGAGTGGATTGGCACAGCTAACAGTCCACTGCAAGAGAACGACCGCTTCCACGCGGCTTTTCTTAAGGAGGTAGATATAAATAACTTTGTTGTTCTATTTATAATTGCAGAAATAAAGCCTGTGCCTTGTGCGCATTTGAAAGGCAAATCAAACACCTGTTTTAGAGGCGTTTTAAACGTCTTTATCCCTAGTAAAATAAGGATAAAATAGCGCAATAGCGCAATTGCGCAACTGTTCTGTCTCTTAATTACTAGATAGACAACTTAATGTCTAATCC
This sequence comes from Entomophthora muscae, assembly GCA_014839935.2. Classification (NCBI taxonomy): domain Eukaryota; kingdom Fungi; phylum Entomophthoromycota; class Entomophthoromycetes; order Entomophthorales; family Entomophthoraceae; genus Entomophthora; species Entomophthora muscae. The sequence goes on from QTSX02007258.1 coordinate 81,296, forward strand.
ATTCAATCTGCGACAACTTGTCTTTGAACAATCTTGGCAGCCTTTTGTACCACTTTCCTTCACGTCCTATGTATTTGGTACTTCTAGTCCTTGCCAATGGGTTGGCAATGAGGATGGTTTCCAAGTCGTACTCCAAATAGGCCGGGTTGGGCAGGTATTCAGTAAAGTGCACAGGTCCAAAGGGAGCCCCCAGGGGACAGTATAATGCCTGGGACGGTTTGGCAGGTTGGTCTCTGGAGGGGGAGCAGCCTGGTTGTCTACTTGGCCAGAATTAAGATGGAAGATCACTAAGACTAGATAGGGTAGAATTTTTTCAAACCAAAGGTTCATAAACTTTATTATCAAAAATGATGATGCGGTCATCACCACACTGCCAGTGTTCTTATACCATGTGATTACACTTTTTCACTTTTTGCAGGCTTCAGGTCCATGGGTGGTTTGCTGGTAGGGTATGAATCTTGGCTTAGGGTCTGGAGGGCATCAGGTTCTGGTTGGGTACACTCTGGCGAACAGAAGTGGCAATGTTTTGTTTTGCCGTCGTTGTTCACCACGTCACCTGAGCTGGCCAATTGCAATACCTTTTCTGGACTGGAGACTGGCAGCAGCTGGTGTTTGTTGGCAGGGCTAGTAGCAGGTCTTTTCCCAACCTTCTTTAGGCAGACCACATTTCCTGCGTAGGTATGGGTCTCCAGTGGCACCGGTTTGGCGGCAATCTGGCAACCATTTGGGGAATCCTCAGTATTAGGCCGGCAGATTGCGGGGCAACTTAACAATTTGAGTCTGTGACTTAACAGATTGGCGGGTCCTGGACCATCCTAGGGGGTTTGATCCTCCTTCAGGGGACTGGGGTTCAACTCTTGGGTTTTCAATACAAGTATTGAAATGTCATTCATGACAACCTCCTCAAAACATGTGTTGCATAAAAAGAACATGTCTAAACCTGCATCTCCCAAGTCCGCCCTGCCCATTAAAATCATGGAACTATTCAAGCAGTGGGTCCTTGATATTGTTGGGCCCCTCCCTGAAGACATACTAGGGAAGAAGTACATTATCACTGCCATTGACTACTTCACTTGCTGGCCAGTGGCCTGGGCGACAACCAACCACACCAACACCACTATCACCCGCTTTATTGGCAAAGAAATTGTGGCCCGCTTTGGGCAACCCAAAACGTCTCATCACAGATGGCGGCCCCAAACTTGTTGAGCATGTCATGAAGGCGTACTGCGCCAAAAATGCCCTCCAACAAATAGTCATGACTCCCTATCATCTGCAAGCCAATGGGTGTATAGAGCAATTGAATGGTTCACTGGTCTAACTGATTGCCAAGCTCTAACAAGAACATCCCAATACTATGTGGACTGAACACTTGCCCACCATCCTACTCATCTTACAGGCAAGAATCAACAGGGGTAGAACAAGGGAAGTTACAATCCACAGTTCCATGGAAACCCCCCTTGTTGGCTACCTCCTCCCTGGTCCAATGGCGTGCCAAAGCCTGTGATATTGAACACAAACAAATTGAGGACGGAACAAAGCACCTCAAGGCCAGATAGGCTGTATGTGACCCCATCTATGCCCTCAACCCCTTTCAGCTAAGTTAGAATCCAATCACTTGGGGCCCTTTAAAATAGCTGCAGTCTATGACAACCACACCTACCAACTTGAAGATGCCCAAAGAAACACCAAGAAGCTTCACCACAATTGCTTGCGTCCCTGTCGCGCCATCCCCATACAAAGGTTGTTTGTGCAGACCTTCCCAGATCTTCCGCTAGCTCCGATCCTGGTGTCTGACAACAAGCAGGGGGTGTTGCAGCCAAGTTTCCAGACTTGCCTGCCAATATATCTTACGATACACAAGGGGCGCTCAACGAGTTGCCTCTTGACATATCCAACAACATGAACCAATCTGATGGCAATATCAAACTACGGGTACTTTCTCCTAATTAGGAGCACTACCAATTTGACCTGCTTATCCCCACACAAGTTATTTCTTGGCTTTGAACCCTACTTGGAACATGCCACTATACCACCCCCTGTGGCTTTCCCCATATAGTATATTAATTGCAATATTCTACGATAAACAACATCTTATTCTATTCATTCTCATCCTTTCTATTGGACTGTTGTCTTCCCCAATAAAATACTGAACTCTAATTGGTTCAGTTGCAACAGAATGTTATATATAGACAGTTTAAATGCTGACTGTTGCCGTAAAAAGAGTGCCTATGGTTTATAGCAGGCTGGAAATATTACATCTAGCGTTCCGTGTCAGGCTTACAGCTACTGATGACGTACCAACGTTTGGCTTCGAAGCAGGGGAAAGCTTAGCGCACGGTTGTTGAGATAAGGTTTATTGTTTTAAGGGATATATCCATACGCTTTAGATAAAAAAGCATACAAAATGCTAAAGGATGCTGCTAAATGATTACTGTACTTATAAACAACCCGGTAGAGAAAATCCTGCTGGTTTATACTGCATGGAAACTCTCAAAGGTAACAGACGTGCCAGATCATACTTATTACAGATGCTTTGAAAGGTGTTCATATATTTATTAAACCTAGTATACTGATAATATCTTTACAACTAGAAGGAAACTTGCCTTAAGCGAACTTTATTTGGTGAAGATGAAGCTTTCTAATTAAAAGACCAAGCCAATCAAACTAGTTTACTAAAAACCATTTATAATACCAAGTATATATGAAAATTCTAGGTGAGGATAGGCACGATCCATAAAGAATGCGAACAACGAGCAGTGAGAAGCGTAAAAAGAGACTAGGTGAAGTCTCAGCTGACATCAGAATCAGCAACTTAAAGGCCTACATTACGATAATACTGCCTGAGAATACCAATTAGTACCAGCATGAAAAAATTAAAACCAACATCCGACAGTGATGAAACGCAATTATTTCAAGCAGAATATAATTTCAGAAAAGAAACTAGGTTGTCTCTGTCAGTTTTTTGCTTGATTCCCGCAAAGACCATCTTTGTTCCTGGGATGAACTTCCTTGGTGATAGAAGGTACTCTGAAAGGATGTCTTCTGTCCAAACAAAGCCAGATTTTTGAAGAGCGACTGAATAGGCATATCCTTTTAAGGTTCCAGATTCCCGGCCAATGATATTATATAAATTGGGACCTATTTTATTTCCCCCATTCTAAAAATAATGTTTACTATCCAAAGGGCAGAGTCAATTTTGAAAGGGACTTGAGCGTAGTGATGCTTTGAAGTTTACCCCAAGCAGAATAATTAAGCATTGGCTATTCAAATTACCTTAGCTATTGTATGACACTGCGAGCAATACTTTTTGAATAAGCTAGCGCCAGCTTTAATACCCCCTAGACGATAGATAAAAAAATATTAAGACAGGCTTTTGGTCATAGCGGTAGAAGCTTGTGTTTTTTTAAAAAGTCAAACTATTAATAAGATTTAAATAATACCGAATTAAAGTAGCTGTTGAAACTAATGGCCCATTTGATCTAAGCAAGTACCTTCTTCCATAAAAACTGCCTTTTTGTTTTTGGAAAGCAAAATAATCAATAGATCTATGATGTTAAACGCAAATAACTCCTGAAATTAAATCTGAAATCAAACTATTTGATCAGTACTTTATTTAGAAGGAGAAGCACTAATTAAACGATCGATTTTGATTGGCTTGATCAGCAGGATAAAAATAATGTGGAACTTTTGCATTTATAAATTAATTTAAACTTGGTTTTAAGCTAATTATCAGGATAGGGGCTGCTTTAAAGTTTAGATTGTTTCATTTGCATTGATCGTCGAGAGAAAGTCGCTGTAAATTTACCGCATTCTAATAAAATCAAAACCAAGTTTTTTCTTTCAGTTCATGAAATGATTTTAGGTATCCAGCGATAGCTTGGATATCAACTTTACTTACGACTACTTCTCCACTAACATCCATCTAATCTACAAATAAACAAACAGCACGAGCTTTTAACATAAACAAGACTAAATTTTATTCCCACATCTTTTAATTTTAAGAAAAATAAAGAAGCTTGTACATTTAGAAATCTGAATGTTTTCATTATCTTCTGTAGTAGAGAATAAAGGCTCTACTGCACGCGATCATCTAGGTATACTTTGACTTTGCCAATCTAATTAGACCTCAAGCAAATGAGCGGACCTTTCTGGCTTGGCTACGCACTTCATTGTCTCTGACAATGCTAGGAGTAGCGTTCACGCAATTAGCCAAGCTGGGGCCTAATGAGGGGTTGATAAAAGCTGCAGTCATAGGGGCCTTATTTTGTGCCCTCGGAATCATATTTGCCATAGCGGGTATCTATCGCTATTTTGCTAATCAGTACTATTTGAAGAAGGGAAAATTTCTCCCTTCTCGCTTTTTAATCCTGACTGGATCAGGACTAGTCTCTTCTCTAACCATTGTGGTTATCCTCGTTATTCTTTGGTCTGATGCTATTTTTTAATACTCCTTCACAGATATTGTCCTTCAGTATATTATTAAACCAGGATCCATTTATGGGATCTTTTTTCTTCTAGTATTAGGTCTTTTTGCACCAAATAATCAGTTTAACATTGTCACTGACTTGCTATAAAAGTTCAACCACCTTTTAATTTTGCTAAAGTTCCTCAAGTCTAAAGAGAATATTGATATAAGCATGCCTAGTAAAGTTTGGCTTCAAAATAAGCACTTTTCAAAAATTAAACTCAATAGCAGTGCATTAAATTGCTTTTAAGATGTACATTAATAGACTGGACATGATATCTAACATCTGAAAGGCACTTGTTAACTTTTTTCCTAGAAGTTTGGTTGGCAATTGGGCGTGTGAAGATTGTTTAAACCTAGTTTGTACAGACATGGCCATCAAGCCTAACCCCTACCATGCAGAGTAAACAAAACCCCTTGAACCAATCAAAATAGTTGGAAAATAACTCACATCCACCAAATCCATCTAGACCTAGTGTAAATATGCATACAACGCTTCTAGATTGAGATTTGAACTTTAAACCAACAACTATGGGATACTGAGTGAATTACTTTAATCGCTAAGAACGTGATATGGCAAAGTGTTTCTCAAATCATCAAGTCCTAGGCTCAATTAGCAACACCGCCTTGATCGTTCTGGTGCAATATGTCTGGGTCAGAAAGGGATAAAAACAGAAGCACGAACCGAGTTTTAACATCGTTACAGATACAAATAGATGAGCTGGGATCCAGATCCATTTCCAGTCTCAGTAGGGGTACATCACTGCGTACGGCAATAAAATATGGGTTGCAGGTAATAGGTATATCTAGGGCGGTCCAACCTTAGCCTTGCAGCTTGAGCTGCCGGGTAACCTGGCGTCAAATCAAAGGTTGGTGGTGGCATACCAGCCTATTCTTTTGATCTGTAGTGGTTACAGGCAGATGGTGTGAAAGTTCTTTACCTGCTTGAAACTAAAAAAGCTTATCATCTATACCAACCAATTTATTTAAGATCATTGCCAGCTGTAGTAGGAAATCCTATTAGGGTATAGAGCACATCAGAAAACACAAAAAATAAGGCATGGAGTAGCCAAATATTTAGTTAGTTTGACTGAACTAAATATAGCCAATTACAAAAATGGGTGAATGGTGTAGCTTTGCTGTTTTAGCAGAGTTACAGAAAAGAGAAAAACTATATCTAGCTAGCTAGTGACTATTCTATAATAGAATATTCTACAGTGTTTGATGTGCATTCAGGGATAGCAGATATCTCTAATGCTTGAGCATATTCCTTGAAATAACTTGTTCTCCATTCATACGCTACCTAACATGGTATCTCAGCCAGCAAATCTGATTTAATACATCTTGGATACAGGTCTCTAGTGGATCAAGCCAAGTTTAAGTCTTTTTATCCAGCTCCAAACTTTGCTGATCAGATTTATCTGCAGTCTTGGCACCCTTCCTGGTTGAGTGACAGCCTCATCTTTGAATGTGACATCTGCTGAGAGGTTTTCAGGAGCTTATGCACCATATTTGACAAGTAGGCTCTCAGGAGTGGACCAAGCTGTGCTATGCCGCTTTTGTTCTTCTTGGAAGGGGTAAGACAGTTATGATCTATAACCTTGCCTTGGTGTTGTTCTGCTGGCCCTTGGACTAGGTAGGGATTGTTACCATTTACCTGAAGGATGATCACAGCCCACTTCTTTTGCCTGAAATACATTCTTCTCTGGATTTAACCCCCATACTTCATCTCTGGCACCATGAAGTTGATGAGGGATTGTAAATACCCAATATGCAGGGAGTATTTTAGCAAGGTATGGTGCCAAGTTCAACACTTGAAAACCACTGAGCCAGGTGACAATTGGGTATGCCATCAATACCCAACATAACACCTTTGCCTATACATTAAACTGTCCAAAATTGCCAGCAAAGTAAGTATGTCATGGCTGGAGGCTGTCATGTACCAAGGCATTGACAGAGAGCTTAGTCCATCCAGATAACGGGTAACAAGGGCCCAGTAGAGGAATGGAGCTGAACAGGTTAGGTAAAGCAATCCAGCAGCTAAGGGGAGGTAGGCACCAAGGTTAGGAATGTTGACTTTGGCCAGACTGAGGATGATCAGGATGACCATCCAGCTCTACTGTAGTTGTAGGGCTGAGGGATAGGCAGAGCAGGGGAGTCATAGGAATACCAGCCATTCCAGGATCTGGACCTGGCTGGTAGTCCATGGGTGTAGGTCTAGGGTGGTACTCTATTCTTCTGGTTTGACTTCTGCTCAATTGGTGCATAAATTGAAATCCTAATAAAGCAAACAAAACTGAAAGATTCATTCACTTTATTTGACATTGTCTGCACTTGAATTAAGTGGGGGGAAGTGGGTTTTATACCATTCATCTGGTCTACCTTGGAATTTACTACTGCTTAATCCTTGAGGGCTCTTGGAGTCCCAACTCTTGGGCACTGGCATCTGATAAGTAGTGGGAAGTGGCTTGGGAAGTGTGGATTGGAATTTGGGTGACTTGGTCTGGGCAGGGGAATTCTGTTGGTGGCTGATGAATAGTTGGTTGTCATCTTTAGTCTGAAATTTCACTTGGTCATTGACTGCAATAATTTCTGAGTCTTGCAGCTTAACTGAGGTACTTTTATCAACCAATTTATTGGTTGCATCAACAGCAGCCTCAGTGGCTGCAAGATGGTTGACTAGCACATCTGTGCAATTGGATTGACTGGGGGTGGGGGAACAACAGTGTGGGGTGCTGCATCTGCAGCAGCAGCAGGATTCTGGAATTTTTCAGATCTGCTGGTTAAATTCTGCAGCAGATCTGTTTGATAACAGATCTGCTGCAGGACCAAGCAGATATGATTTAGGGTGGCATTGGATGCACCCAGCTTAATTAAAGCATTCATGCTAAGTGCTCCAATGCCGCTGGGAGCTGAAAGCTCCCCCAGGACAGAACCTGGCTTTGGGTTGCTTCAAACTGCCCAAATAGGCCTGGGCAGTTTGAAGCGGCCCTTGCCGCCCTGGTGGGTGGCTGGGGGTTCAAATCCCCCAGCGGGCTTTCTCAGCTGCCCTTGCTTTTGCTTGGCGGCCAAGTGCGGGGGTTTGAACCCTGTTCCAGGCTTTGGGTTTGCGGCCCTAACAAAGTAAGTACATAGTATGTAAAGGTATAGACTGCTATGGACATGGTTGAATAGGGCAAAACCAGGGCGGACCAAGAGCACATTTTGGAGGAGTTTAATTGTGCTGGCTCCTCATAATAGTAGTATTCAGAAGTGTTTTAGAACAGCCCAAATGGTTGGAAATTGTGTTGGTGGCCCCCAATCCCAAGGCAGGCTGTGAGTACAGCAGAGAAGACATGATACATCTTCTTTCTCTTGGGGAAGGGCAGACAAAGCTTAGTGTCTTGGACTTTTCTTTTAGGTAAGTCTAGTAATGTTTTATGTGATATGATTGAGGAGTAATTCACTCAATTAAGCACAAACTATCATCAAGAAACAAAACTTTATTATATACTAGATAGCCTGTAATAAAAAACATTTTAAATTACTGGACTAAGTAACCAAGTGTCTTGTTTGTAGCTGGAATTCCTTTTCTGGGTTGATGTTGGTGATTGGTAATTGTAGAGGTTTGGCTAGTTTCCAACTTGTATTGACATAGGTTTGGTTGTGCCTTCTTCATGTACCCAAATTCAGTTATTGATTTTGAGTCATGAATTGTTGTTAAATTGAGGCTTTCCACTGGGTTTACATTTAGAGCATTTTCTTTTTGGGCAGCATTCTCCCCTATTTTTGGCTTTGAGAAAATTCCCATTTTTGGGTTCCAAATTGGGAAAATATACCAAATTATGGTGGTTGGGGGCTGGCTGACAGGGGTTGCCATAAGTGTGCACTGGCTGGGCAGCTGGCAAAGGGTGCACAGTTAGCTATATGGCCTACAACTGGCCACCACCTGGGAGTGTAAAAGATCTTGCTTTTTATTCCCTGTATTTTAAATTCATTTTTTGTACTTCTGTTTTTTGCAGAATTTTCCCTATTAAGGGGAAGCTGCTGATGATAGTTTACATGATTTGATACTTTAAATATAGTGCAGTGGTTGGCAGTGTTTGCACTAATATCAAGAATGTTCCTGACAATATGACAGTATTCAAGCAAGTGCTCTGTGCCCTACATTACTAGAGAATTTTATTGATGTAATGCCAAAAGTACAACACCTTGTACAATCTCTGGGCCTTCCCCTATAGTCCTCAAAGTATACATTTAATCCAAGAATTTAGCCCTCCCCTTGAAGATGGCAGGGTACCAACCCTGTTGAGCAGGTCCATTGGCTGTTGGGCTGATAGAAGAGACCACCATAGAATTGGCGCTAACTTGAAGAGGTACATGTAAAGTCCATCTATGTTAGACACAGCAGAGTTCACTTTCTAATAGAATAGATTGTAAAGGTTTGGGATGAAATTCAATGATAGCTTAAGCTATGAACTAGTAAAGCATCATTTTTATAAATGATTATAAAAATAAGGTGAAATCAGAGGATTAATTGGGGCATGTAAATTAATTCTGCATATTAATGAGCTTTCAACTCATCAATTACAAGGTTTCATACTCATTAAAACTGCTGGAAATTGTTATTCTCAACAGCTGTTCATTACTTGATAAAAGTTTCTGGAAATATAAAGACCTTTTAAATGAGGTCACATACATACAAATACAACAAATATTTGCAGAATTACAGCTACATGAATGTCATTATTTCATGAAACTGTAATCATGCAAAGGGATTTCTTGAACTCAATCTGGATCTTGATCAACATTCTTGACTGGTACTGTACATACAAAAAAATGTTGGTATTAACAAGGGCTTTAAAACGCACTCTTGCAAATAGATTTTCATTGATTAATTGCTGATTTATGGTTGAATTAATGATGTAATTAATGTAACCCCTTTATCTTGATTTTTAAAGTAAACATGACCCAATTTGGCTTTATTTCATTCCCCTCCTTTTGCAATAGTCTGTTGTTTCTGATGTAGTTCCCAACTTGACTGGATTTTGACTTGGATTTCAGGAGTGATACTGACATCAGGACATAGTTTTGGATAAGACAGAAGGACCACATGATCTACTCTCACCTTCATTCCTACTTTCTTAGCAAGAAAGATTGTTTCCTCACATGAAATCACCCCAGGACCACCAATGAATCTAGGTGGCATCAGAAATTCACTTATGACTATAAATTCCTGTGTATCTTATCAATCTGGATAGCCTACAAGGTCTAGAGAACATAATGGGAATTCCCCTCAGATTGTAAGTTTCTACAGGTAAAGATCTAAATTCCCCATTTTTTTATAATCCCTGAGAGGGTTTCTTGATAAAAAAACTAGTCCATAAGATAAGCAAGAACATTATCATTGAAGAGATTGGTAAACTCAACTTATAAAAGATTTTTATTGTCTTATAAATTTTTCTTATATCTTAAATCAAGACTTAATGACTTAAATGCATTCTTCATCAGGACTAACCCTCCTACTCCTAGGCCAGCCCCCTAGTATGTATTACTTGTTCTTGTTGAAAATTTTCACAGGTATACAGGGCTTTGGAGCTTTGCAACTTGTGAAGCCAAAGATGTTTGAAAATCAATGATGGTCAGAAATATCAAGCATTGTATCAGCATTTTTGCCGTCACAATGGATTGATTAGATACTATATAAGAAAAAGGATAGAGTTGATGGACTATCATTAGGTATTTATTGCCAGTAAACCCCCAATATTATTTATTAACTTCCAGAAAATAACATTGCCTGTCATTGCCTGTCAGTAAACTATTGTAATTACTGTTAGCTTCCAACAAATCTCCTTGTTCTCTCAAACACAACCACCAAAGAGTTTTTTCATAAGTGAACACTCCTTACCTTACACCACTCCTTGTATAGATAAAGGGATTTAACATCAAGAAATCCTTTAACCTGAACCCAGTTCAAAACCACCAAAACAAAACCAAGGGCTAACCAGAAGTAAATCTAATTTGCTGTCTGCCAGAAAATTTATTGAAATTCTGTTATGGTAGAAAATCAAATGGAAGGGATAGTGCGCCCTCATAAAACCCAAAATCAGCAAAAAAACTGCAGCCAAACCCTTGAAAGAAATAGACAACTTAAATGCTGCCATATACAAAAAAATGGGTCAAAGCTGGGGTCAACCAAATAGTCCTGGAAAATCAGAACCTGCCTTATTTTTCCTCAAATAATTATGATAAGAAAATTACGCATTATACACTATTTGGGGATGGCAGTGCTTGACCCGATGGTTGCCAGGATTTTTCTCTTATTATGATGTCATTGACTTGAATTCCAATGCAGGACCTTCAGCTGCTGAAAATATTCTTGTCAGCCAATCAGATGCTGTGGAATCCCCTCCTGCCCCATCCTGAACTCCCTTAAGACTTCCCCATTTCCCCTCTAGAAACTTGTTTCTAGATAGCTTAATTTCCCTCAAAATAAAAGAAAGTTTATCCCAAAATGATGGCTTATCTGGGGCTGTTTGCCCCCGTCCTTGAAAGATTAGCCTTTTTAGCAGTCAAGGTTGCCATTGACTCCATGACTGAGACCTGAGCTGCCCTTTACATGCCAATGCCTTCATATTATTTCTCTAATTTACCCCTGAAAGTAATTTGCTTATTGACAATTTGACCTCAATCTTCTGCTATACTACCATTGGATCCAAGATGTTGAAAACATCCTCCTGATTTGGTCTTCTGCTTGTCAAGCAACTTACAATTTTTTTATTATATCCTCATTGTATTTCCTTAAATCATGTTGCATACTGTTTCACTCTAACAGTAACATTTTCAATAATAACCGGACTAAAGCTCCTAAAAGTTTATAGGATGTAAAATATGGGCTAAGACAATTAATTAAACCTAAGAAAATAAAATAAAATAAAGTCCAGTCTTAATTACAGAAAACTGGGTTAAAAATTCTATCTCTAGGTCAGGATAATGATCACCACTAACTGGAGAGTTAAAATTATCAACAATCAAAGTTTGAGGACCACTGTAAAGGTTGGATAACGTATGGTAGAGATAATCAAAGGGAATCATAAGTAAGATAAGATCTCAAAAAGAAAAAACTAAGATGCAAGATAAAAAAGAAAGATTAAAATAGAAACACAAGCCACAAAACCAAACAAAATACTCTTTGGGGTGCAAGTCAAACAATCTCAACTTAAAGTTGAGACTGAGTAAAACTCAAGCCTTTTATTCTAGCTTGAATGATTGAGGTGAACTATATGGGAAAGTAATCTAACCAAGGGTGATTAGATGAGCTTATTAGGGAGGAAAAACACAAGCACATGTTGGTCTAGATATTTTAACTTTAAAAGTTAAAACACAAGGAAAGAGGCAAGACACAGGTGCAGCAGTTGGTTTTTAGCTAACTCAAAAGAAGAGCAAAAGAAACAGAAAAGTGGAAAACATTATCTGAGACTGTTTGCGTACACAAAATTAAAAACAAGGTAAAGTCTTGTGAAACTGGTTGAAGTTAATCATAGCGCTTAGGTACCAGGTTCAAGAATTATATGTGATGAAAGGTAAGTCCAAAAAAATTAACCTTAAGATTAGGTTTAAAATTTGAGCTGTAAGTGGGAAAAAGTGTTGAAATCAAGTGCAGTGGTTTGTTGGTATGTGTTGTGGTGTCTAAAACAGGGAATATAAATTAAAACAAGGCTTTATAAATAGAAGGTGATAGGCTAATACTGACAGCTGGAGAGGTGGTGCAAACCATTTTACTGGGCTGCAGATGCAGGTGACAGTACGGCGCACTCTGATTAGCCTAGAGCACTAAATCTAACTGTTAGTAAAGAAGAGGGATTTTCCTGTTACTTTAGTAGCATAGGAAACAAAAAAGCAGAGTTGCAATGAGTCTGGTGTTGTAAGCTAGTTTTTTCAAGGTGTGAACCAACAGGCCAAATGGGTGCAAGTAGTATAGCAAAAAGGAAAAGTGATATCTTTATTATAAGGATTAATGGGTCATTATATAGGGAGCTGTTTGATGTGCATATACACTTCCTGAATATGCCCATCAATTGCAACAAACCTGAATACATTATAATCCAAAACCAACCCTTATAAACCAAACTAATAGTACATCTGTGTATGTCCTAAAGGATCTTGTCCTTAAGGAACATTTCATAAGAAACAGTCCACAAGTCTAACCATTTGAAGCTCAAGCAGTAAAAACGGTTAGTGTCCCTATGAAAGGCTTAACTGACTAACAGTTCATCACATCTTTTCATTGAGTAAATATCTTTGTTACAGAGAGAAAGATGGGTTCATCTGACAGCATAATGCCAAACAACTAAACATGTAGCCCTGTGTCACACCAAGAGGTCAGCTGCACACAAGAGACATGATAATGCCTCTTGAAAAAAACACAACCAACCTATTGCAGCCAATCAGGTCCTTTTAGGTCAGCTGATTAGGATCACAGCAAGAACTAGAGGCCCACAACTAGATAGAGAAATTTGCACACCCAGAGTGGTATATACAGTATCACTCAAGGGCAGCACTGTAAGGATACCAAATGTTGGTGGGAATACTGTTTGACACAGGCAGAGTGACCACCAGGCCAGAGGATAACTCCCACCATAGAATGGGTGCCAACTTTATAAGATAGGATAAGGATCAACCAAACAAGGACCAAGGGCAGGAATTTGGCACAATGAAATCCATCAAGCTGTAAGAGTAATATAGAGCACTCCAAACATCTGCGTGGAAGTGGCATTGGCAGTGGTAGCACTATCTTGTAGGTGATTGGGCTATGGGGTTGGAGGTTGGGTCATTGGTACAGTTATGCGGGCAGATAGTTATACTTATCACATAATGGTCTGGGCGGAGCTGTGTACCACTTTCATTCACAACCAATTGTTTCTGTGACTCTAGTTCTTGCCAAGGGGCTGGAAAGGAGTATATTTTCTAGGGTAAACTCAGAATAGGCTGGGTTTGGAGGATACTTGGGGAAATTTATGGGTCTAAAGAGTGCTCTATATGGACAGAATAACACAGGCAAGGGGTTCACAGGTTTATCAGTAGGAGTGGCAGGGGCCTATGAGCCTGTGGGGCTGGTTTGTAAGGTCTCATGGTCTGGGGAAGATGATTATAAACTAAAGATTTTAGCCCAGTGCTATTTTTATTAGTCAAATACAAAAAGGTGGGCAAAGTCTGCAGTAGCAACTGTACTAAGGCTCCTGAAAGTTTATACGAGGTGAAGTATGTACTAAGGCGGTTTATTAACCCTAAGAAGATAAAATAGAGTCCAGTCTTAATGACAGATGATCTGGTCAAAAAGTCAATCTCTAAGTCTGGGAACTGTTCTGTACTAGTTGGAGGATTAAATCTATCAACAATTAAATTGTGTGTACTACTATAAAAACTACCTAACTGATGAAGAAGGAAGTCAAAAGGAATCATGGGACCAAGATTAAAACTAAAACTGAAATTGAAAAGAAACACAAGCCACAAAACCTAACAAGTACCTTTTTGGGGTGCAAGTCAAATAATCTCAACTTATTGTTGAGACTGGAAACCAAGCCTTTTTATTATGCACTGTTTAGTGATGTGCAAGGAATGGTGTAAAGAGTTTTAACCAAAAATGGTTAGAAGACATGCATGAAAAATAAAGATAAGGATATCAGGTGTTGCCAGTCTAGCTTAAATAAGCTAGCCTAAGTTAAAGGGTGACCGGGAGGAGAAGAAGCGGTTACAGCAATTGTCTTGTGAAGTAAAGCAAGCAAAAATCAAGGAAAAACAGGTCCAAAGCTCTAAAAGACGTAATCAAGTGTATAGCAAAAAGTAAGTATTTTGGAGCAACTTCCTAACTTCAGCATATAGGTCCAGGTCTTGAAACTGGCTGCAGAGGTAAAGGAAGTTTGAAAATGATAATAATCAGTATTTAGGTCATAACTAGGCTTTTACAAGGCCTAATTTGAAACCCAAAGATGGGAAATAAAGGGAAAAGGAAGAGGATCATGAATAAAGTGAAATGGGAAGAAGTCTTAAGAAACTTACAAGCCAGAAAAAGCAAGTAAATAAAACAGAATATCAGCTATAGAAAGATGAATCCTGACAGTATCCCCGCTAGCTGCTAGTCTGGAGCTCTTGGTAGTCCTGTAGCAACTTTTGACAGTGGTTTAGATTTCCTTTGGGTTCTCAAGTAGAGTCCTCATGTTCATAGCCCTTCCATAGGATGAGGTATTCTGTGCCAGATTGAAGGGTGCAATGGGATAGGATTTCCTGTACCTCATATTCTTCAGAACCCTGGAAATGGAGAGGAGGGGGTGGAGCCTTTGATTGGTGACTGGGAGGATGCTGTCTTAGCTTCAGAAGAAGTGAGCAATGAAAAACATTGTGGATGCAGAAGTGCCCAGGAAGAGATAGTCTGAAGGCAGTAGTACCAATCTTTTCAGTTACTTGGAATGGTCCAATGAAGCAGGGACAAAATTTGCAAGAGGCAACAATAACCAGGAGATTCTTAGTTGAAAGGAGCACAAAGTCTTCAGGCTGGATATTGTTGCCTGGAATTCTTTTCTTGCCGTAGTGCTTATTATAGTTTAAGATGGCAGATTGGAGGTGGGCAACAAGTTGGGTCTGTGTTTCCTTAATTTCAGTAGCAAGCTTGACTGCAGACTGTGAGCGGAAGTAACCCTGCAAGTCAGGGAGGAAAGAAGGTGTGTAACCCAGGTTTGCTTGGAATAAAATCATGCCAATTGATTGGTGGTATGCTGAGTTATAGGAGTATAGGGCAATGGGAAGAAGGTCAGACTAATTGTCCTGATTCTCGTTGATGAAACAGCAGAGATATTGTTCCAAGGTCTGATTTGTTCTTTCAGTTTGTCCATTGGTTTGTGGGTGGTATGCAGTGCTGTAGAGAGAGTTTACCCCAAGGGAGGCCATGAGATCTTGCCAGAATGCAGAGGTGAACTGGGGACCATGGTCAGAGACTATGTCACAAGGGACTCCATGATGAGAGAAGATATACTTGACAAATAGCTTGGCTGTTTGTTTGGAAGTGACAGTTGTGTGGCAAGGGCAGAAAGAGGCTTCCTTCAAGAAGCGGTTGGCCACTAATAAGATTGCGCCGTAGCCTGCAGACAAGGGTAGCTGGGTGATGTAGTCCATAGAGAGGCTTTTCCAAGGACCTTCAGGAATTGGGAGAGGACAGAGTAGGCCAGATGGCTTGGAAGTGCAATTCTTGTTTCTGAGACATACTAGTCAGCTGGCAACATATTCCTTGGTGGTCTTTGCTATCTGTGGCCACCAGTAGTGTGACTTTATGAGGGCCAAGGTTCTCTTATAACCCAAGTGTCCAGCAGGGAGAGAGTTGTGGAATCCAATTGTGATTTGTAACAGCAAGTCTTTATTGGGTACCATAACCAGTTTGAAGAAGAGAAGGAGGTTGTTCTCAAGTGAATACTCTGAGGGGGGCATTGCTTTGGATAACAGGTCCTGGATGATCTTGTTGGAAGCAGGGTCTTTTGAATGGGCCTTCTGGATGGAATAAGTATCTGGGAAGTTGAAAAGGGTTGTCAAGATCTGGTTGATGAAGACAGATGCAGGAAGAACTGCCTTGGTGTTGAGACGTTCATATTCAGGGTCAGAGTCAGCAGTTATAGGGTGTTGAGAGAGTAGGTCAGGGAGGGTGTTGAGGGATCCCTTCTTGTAAGTGATGGTGTACAAAAAGTTGGTAAGTTTGATCACCCATTGGGCATGTTGTTGGGATATGCAACAGGCTTGAGTGAAGAACAGTAAGTTCTTCTGGTCTGTGAAGATGCTAACGGGATCCGAGGTTCCTTTGAGGTAACAGCGCCAATGCTTGAGAGACTTTATAATTGCAAGCAGTTCCTTGTCGTGAACAGGGTAGTTCTTCTCAGCAGGAAGATGCTTCTGGCTGTAGTAAGCTACAGGATGGAGAATACCATCCCCCATGCTGAAGAAGGACAGCACCAACAGCATAGTTGCTGGTGTCAGTCTCCAGGAAGAAGGGTTTGTTGCTATTGGGCATGAGTAAGACTGGGGGAGTGGCAAACAGGTGGCAGATCTGCTCAAAGGAGTCCTGCGCTTTAGCAGACCATTTGAACTCAACCTTGGTGGAGGTCAGATTAGTGAGTGGAAGGACAATGCTGCTGAAGCCAGGGACAAACTTGCGGCAGTAATTAGCAAGACCAAGAAACCCTCAGAGCTCCTTGTGGTTCTTTGGTACCGGCCAGGAGAGAATGGCATCAAGTTTGCTTGGAGCAATGGCAAATCCTTCCTTGGTTACAATATATCCAAGGAATTTAACGCTTGTCTGGAAGAAGCAACACTTAGAAAGCTTGCAGTAAAGATGGTATTCTTGGAGCCTGGCCATGACTTTTCTTAGGTGATCAATGTGGTTGGAAGTGTTCTTGGAATATATTAAGATGTTGTTAAGATACACCACCATGAATTCATTCAGGAGGGAGAAATTTGTTCATGAGGGCTTGGAATATTGAAGGTGCATTGAAGAGGCCAAAGGGCATAACCTTGTACTCATAGAGGCCAAAGGGAGTGCGGAAAGCAGTCTTCCATTTGCGTCCCTTGGCAACACAGATATGGTTAAAAGCTGAACAAAGGTCAACCTTAGAAAAGATCTGACTGCCCAAGAGGCAGTCTGTAAGGACTTTGGCAGATGGAATGGGATAGCAATCCTTGATTGTGACAGCATTTAGGGCACAATAGTCAATGTATGGTTGTTTGGAATCATCAGATTTGGCAACAAAGAAGATAGGAGAGGAGCAGGGCAACATAGAGCAAGTGATGAAGCCTTTACTGAGCTTGTTGTTAATGTATTCCAAGAGAAACTTATTTTTGGCACCAGATAACAGAATAATTTGTTGTAACTGTGCTGTTTTAGCAGAGTTACACAGGGAAAAATATTTAGAAGCTAGATAATAATCTTTATTGGGAGATAGTGATTATATAGTTCATGTGAATCAATGGATAGCAGGAACATGATTGGTGATCACACAGTTGGATGGAAGAAGGGGGTGGCTTGATCCTGATAATAAGTTAAGTGCCAAAACAAGGTATACACCATAAAGGATCATCATCTGTTCATGTTGTTGAATTTGGTAATTTGAGTTGACTTCCTAGTCTGGCTTCAAGTGACTGGATAATCAGATTGTGGGTCACAAACCTGCTTGGTTGGAACCTTGCTGGCGGGTTGAGCATGCAGTTTCAACACCCCCCTGGTTGAAAGTCGGCCTCCTCTGGGGGCAGGCTGTCAGGGAGGTTGTCAGGAGCCCGGGCGCCATATTGAACTAGCTGCTGTTCTGTAGCGGGTAGGGCGGTTTCTTGTTGTTTCTGTCTTGCTTTGCAGGGTTGTAGGCAGTCATGGTGTAGGGTCTTGTCTTGCTTATGTTTGCCAAGCCCTTGCACAAGGTAAGTGTTATTGTTGTTTACCTTTAGAATGATTGCTGGCCCCACTTTTTCAGGTTGTAACTTGCTCTTGTCAACATTCATGACCCATACTTTGTCCCCAACTTCAAGCCTATTGCGGATGGGAACAAATGTCTTTTGAAGACGTTCATCCTCTTTGGCTGTTTGCTCTCAATTAGCCTCCATTACTTGAGGGTCTGAGCGTGGGGGAAATTCACTTGGAATTTCCAGTTTAGGTCCTGTCAATGCTTGAATGATATTTGGCTGTGTGCCGTATACCAGTTCAAACAGGCTTTTCCCAGTGGATCTGTTCACTCAGGTTTGACACACAATTAGTGCAGTTGGTAGCTGCTTATACCAATCTTCAGGTCTCCTGGCAGTGAGTTTGGCTAGGGCCTGCACAAGGCTACCATTAAGCTTCTCTACTTGTCCATTGGCCTGTGGGTGGTATGGTGTTGTTACAGTGTGTTTGACCCCATTCTTGGTGAGGTATATGTTTATGTTTTTGGAGGTTAACTCTTTGCCTCAATTGGTTATCAGGAGTTCTGGCTTTCTGAACTTGATGATTATTTCTTTGCCAATAAATTGTTGAACGTCATTGCCAGTGTGTGCCTTTACTGCTTGGGCTACTGGCCATCTTGTCGCATAGTCAATGGCGGTGATGATGTATTTCTTGTTGTTGTGTTTTCCTGGCATGGAGCCAACAATGTCAAGAGCCCAAAATTTGAAAGGTAGTTGTGTGCGGATGGGAAGTACTGACTTTGGCAGGGTTTTGCTTTCAGAAAACCTTTTTGCACACCTCACATTGGTCTAGAACTTCCTGGACATTGCAGTATAAGGTTGGCCACCAGGCTTCATGTTTTAGGAACTCATATAGGTTTCTGCTCTTGGTATTTCCAAGGTCTCTGTGATAGCAAAGAATAGTGTCAACTTGCTGATGTGTGGGGATGTAGGGAATGATTGTGCCGTCAGTCATCTTTCTGTGAAGAGTCCCATATACGTCAGAAAAGAGATGTTCATTCTTAATGACTGTTTCTTTGGTTATGTTGGTTGTGCCCGGGGGAACCCTTTGCCTTTTGTTTGAAACACCAGGAGAGGCCAGTCTGGGTTGAACCCATTCTCTCCTCTTGAAGCACAAACATATAGACAGGACAGGGCGTCTGCTATGGCAAGCTTGGCCCTAGGCTTGTACTGGATGAGCATGTTAAACCTCTCTAATAGTTTCATCCATTGCGCTTGACAGCGCAACAGATTCTCTTGGGTCTTGAAATAGATGAGTGACTTGTGATTGGTTAGTGCTGTGAATTCTTCCTAGCGTTCTAGGTAGCAGCGCCATTTGACTAGGCGGTGCACAATAGCTAGCAGTTCCTTGTTGTGGATAGGATATTGACACTTGCCATCTGTCAAGTTCTGCAATTCATAGACTACAAGCAGGAAGTCACTGTCACTATTTTTGATTTGTAGTACTCCCCCAATGGATGCATCTGAGGCGTCAGTTTCCATCTGGTATTCTCTGTCACGTTTGGGGTATTGCAGGATGAGAGCTGTTGTGAGTTTCTCCCTGAGGCATCTAAAACAGAGGTCACATTGGGGGGTCCATACAAACTTGGATTTGGCGCCTATTATGGCTGATAAGGGGGCAGTCAAAATTCCACAGTCAGGTATGAAGCGTCATACATAGGCCACCATTCCCAAGAAGGTGCAGAGTTCTGACTTATCCTTGGGTGGTGGCATCTTGCAGATGGCCTGTATCTTTTGACTGTTGGGTTTGATGCCATCCTTTGAGACTATATGTCCCAGAAAGGGTAGTTGCTCATGGAAGAACTGGCACTTGGAGGGCTTGGCCAGCAGTTTGTGTTGTGCCAAGGTTGCAAAGACTGCCTCCAGGTCTTTGTGGGGCTGTTCCACTGAGGGACTGTAGACAATAATGTTGTCTAGGTACACTAGGGCATGTTTGCCTATGTGGGGCGCAAATACTTTGTTTAGGGCGCAGTAGTTTGTGACCAGGCGTAAGGTACTGTCCTTCTTAGCCATAAAGAATACGGCGGCCCCAAAGGGAGACTGTGAGGGGCGGATAAGCCCTTTTTCCAATGCTTCCTTGAGGTAGGTGTGTAAGGTGTTGTCTTCAATTGGGATCAGCCTGTAGATAGGGTGCGCCTTGGGTACAGCCCCCTTGAGTTGGATAGAGTGCTGAATATGCTTCTCAGGAGGCAGCCCAGGTAACACTTCCTTAAAGATTTCTGGGTGACAGGCCACAATGTTGCGGTCCTGAGGTGTGGAGGTGTCCTGGTGGTCTTTGAAGTGTATGATCTTGTACTTGCAGGAGTCCCAAAAAATTGACTTCAAATTTTTCTTCTTGCCCTGGGTCTCTGTGATACGCACAAAGACGTGGTTGTGTAGTAGTTGGTCCACAGAGTCAGGGTAGATCTAGTGGTTGACACCTTCACACTTGATGGTTAATACTGAGGTCGCCCAGTCTATGTGAGGGTTGTTTTTTTGTAACCAGTATAGTTCCAGTACAATGTCAAACTTAAGAAAGTCAATGATGGGACCTTGGATGGTGGAGTGAAGGTTCTCAAGCATGACAGAGAAGGGGGCAGTTTCCTTTGTCACAGCAATGTGATGTTCATTAGCCAGGACCACATTTTTAATCCACGAAGGATTAGTGGCCAGCTTGAACTTATTCACAAAGCTGCTGTTGACTAAGGTTTGGTCTGCGCCTGAATCCAAGAGTGCTGAGCCTGTGTAACTGAAAAAGCAGAAAGGATAGGACATCAATTTATTGGGATGTCTGGCAATGGTGTACAGTACTGGGTCTTCTGAGGGCACCTGGATCATTGGGCATTGGTCCACGTCCTCAGGTTGGTATTCATTGTTGGCAAGTCAGGAGTTGTGTGGGGAGAGCTTGGCTTTCTTAGTGCTCTCCCCAGGCTTTTCCCTCATCTGGGTTGCCTTGTGTGGCAGTGACGCGGAAAAGGGTACAGTTTGACTGCCCATTGTTTCCATTTCCATGTCCATTGGAACCCGTGTGCTTGTGGTTGGCGTTGCTTCCGTTTCCTCCAGGAGGTGGTTGAGAGGGGCGCCCACTTGGATGGGAATCCTTGGGTCTTTCTTGTTTCCCAGTTTGTGCCTTGTGCAGAGTGTTGGATGTCTGTTCTGCTTTTTCTGCTTCACGGTATAGGCTTTGCAGGTTGGTCACCTGATCCAGGTTCACATGTCTCATCACATGCAACTCAAGAGCGTCCTAGTACATGAGGTGTGTGGCTGGGGTGTCAAAGGCCATGTTGAAGGGTGCATGAAGGCAGATTTCCTTGTAGGTGCGGGTGAGTTCCTTTACGGTGCCTGTCTGGATCAGGTTCTTTACTTGGCAAATGATCATGAGTGCTGTATCCTTTAGCACAAATCTTGCCAGGAAGTCTTTCTTAAAAGAATCCCAGTTCTTTTTAGTGTGCTCTTTGTGCCACTTGTTGCACCAGGTGCCAGTGTCATGAGTCAGGCAAATGGAAATCTCTGCAATCCAAAATTGCTGTGGGCATTCCATCTGAGCTAGCTTGCTCTGGGCGGACTGGATCCATGCGGCGGCGTTGTTGTTGTTGGCCCCAGCAAAAGGTTCCAAGGCGGCGCTTCATAGTCTTTGAGCTACATAGATGGGCATGGTGGTTTTTTTGGCTGGTTGCAGCATCAATGGCGGAGCCTGAAAGAACCCCTGTACAGACATGGCGTTGAAGGCAGGTAGCAGGATTACTGTGTTTTGGTATGGGACAAAACCATTAGGTATCACAGTACCAGGAGTGTACGGAGTCCAGTCAGGCAGGAGGCCAGACATAATTCTGTCAAGGATTTTTTGGCCGTGGCGTGTGTGGGCAACAGGCAGAATTTTTCAAGATAAGGTAGGATGGAGAACCTACCTGTGCTACCAATGTTGTAACTGTGCTGTTTTAGCAGAGTTACACAGGGAAAAAAGATTTAGAAGCTAGATAATAATCTTTATTGGGAGATAGTGATTATATAGTTCATGTGAATCAATGGATAGAAGGAACATGATTGGTGATCACACAGTTGGATGGAAGAAGGGAGTGGCTTGATACTGATAATGAGTCAAGCGCCAAAACAAGGTATCCACCATAAAGGATCATCATCTGTTCATGTTGTTGAATTTGGTAATTTTAGTTGACTTCCTAGTCTGGCTTTGAGTGAACAGATAATTGGATTATGGGTCACAAACCTGCTTGGTTGGAACCTTGCTGGAGGGTCAAGCCTGCAGTTTTGACAGATTCTACCCCAGGGTGGATTTTATCCTTCAGTCAAGTTGATCTGGATGTTGTATGGTCTGTGAGGGGGTAGGTTGCGGCATTGCTTGCCGTTGAATACCTCTTCATAGCGCTTATGCAGAGAGGAATACTGTTGTTGGACAGAGCTGTCTCTGAGGAAGGTAGGATGGTGCAGGAGATTAGCATCTTGAAGTTCCAAAAGCTAGTGGGGAGCTGTTGTTTTCTTAAGAGGTCTAGGTAACAGGGAATGTCATGTGTATAGAGCTCAACCTTGCGCTAATGACATCTGACAATGAGGCCAACTTCCTCACACCAATTCATGCCAAGGTAAACAGGGAAGTTTAGTGACTCGGAACTGACAAACTGGGAGTAGAAGGCAGACTTCTCCAGGTGGAACAGAATGGGAGGCTTTATCTCAAAGGCTGTCATAGGCAGATTTTTGGGGCCACAGGCGTTAATCTTTGAGCCAGGCAAGAGCTTCAGAGCTTTGACTAGTCTGGAGTCAATGTAGTTTACGTCAGCACCTGTATTCAACAAGGCAAAGGTCTTGATGTTGGAGACAGGGCCATGAATTACAATCCAGACAAAGGGCAGAGAGGATTTCCCAGGGGTTTGGATGTTATTGACCTGGGTATGGTTGGGAGAGCCTGTAGAATCTGACATTGTTTTATCCAGAGAAGGCTCTAGTTCCGGGTTTGGATGGGGGATTTGTCTGGGATCTGGGAAGTTTGCCACCAAATGGTCACCCTGTCCATAGTAAGAGCACATTTTGTTCAGTTGTCTGTGAATGGCTTTGGCAGCGGTTAAACAATATCTGTCACCCTCCTTTGGTTTGTAGGCAGAGGCTGGTGAGGTTTTGGATGGGCTTACAGTAGAAAAGGTGCGTGGATTGGTTGTTGATTGTCAGGTAGGCTGGTTGATGGTTGGGACTGGTTGAGGCTGGGGTGGCTTTGATATAGTTTGAAACTTCTTTTTCCATTTGGAAACTGTCTTAATGAGAGGTTCCAACTCTTCAGGGAGGTTGTGGTGGATAAGAAAGGCCTTGAGATTGGGGTTTAAACCAAGAATATAAAAGTCACAAGCTTTGGAGTGAGTAGCCTTTAATTGGGATTAGATCTCACGGAAAAACTTGTTGTAATAAGTCAAAGAACTGTTCCTTGGGTGCAGTTAGAGAAGCGTGTATTTGAGGCAGTGGCAGTATCTTCTTCAGTTCCTTCTTTGGTGGCATGTGCGAGCAGTTTGGATACAAAATGGTTATAGCTCTCAAGGATAGAAGGATCTCAAACAGATGACTCACAGAACCAATTTCACATAGGGCCCTCAAGTTGCTTCACAAGGTAGATAACCTTTTGAGAGTCTGAGTTGAACTCCAAAGGATATGCTAGGAAGTGGGCTTGTGTGAAAGCTAATAAATTGAAGGTTCTATCAGAAGAATTAGATAATTGCTTAAACTTAGAAATTTTATTGAGTATAACAGTCTGACTATAGGAAGTGGAAATGTTTTCTGTATTATCCTTATCAATGGGAGATTTATTCTTAAAAAATAAGAATTAAATAAGGTATAAAAGAAAGGAAAAAGCTAGGGTGCAAAATAAGGTGACTGCTAAAACAAACAAAAGTATGGTTGAGAAACAAAAGTTTAATTCTGGCATATTGCCATTTGAAGTTGAGATAATGTAAGGTCTCATGGTCTGGGGAAGATGATTATAAACTAAAGCTTTTAGCCCAGTGATATTTATATTAGTAAAATACAAAAAGGTGGGCAAAGTCTGTAGTAGCAACTGTACTAAGGCTCCTAAAAGTTTATATGAGGTGAAGTATGTACTAAGGCGGTTTATTAACCCTAAGAAGATAAAATATAGTCTAGTCTTAATGACAGATGATCTGGTCAAAAAGTCAATCTCTAAGTCTGGGAATTTTTCTGCACTAGTGGGAGGATTAAAGCTATCAACAATTAAATTGTGTGTACTACTATAAAAACTACCTAACTGGTGAAGAAGGAAGTCAAAAATAATCATGGGACCAAGATTAAAACTAAAACTAAAATTGAAAAGAAACACAAGCCACAAAACCTAACAAGTACCTTTTTGGGGTGCAAGTCAAATAATCTCAACTTATTGTTGAGACTGGAAACCAAGCCTTTTTATTGTGCACTGCTTAGTGATGTGCAAGGAATGGTGTAAAGAGTTTTAACCAAAAATGGTTAGAAGACATGCATGAAAAATAAAGATAAGGATATCAGGTGTTGCCAGTCTAGCTTAAATAAGCTAGCCTCAGTTAAAGGGTGACCAGGAGGAGAAGAAGCGGTTACAGCAATTGTCTTGTGAAGTAAAGCAAGCAAAAATCAAGGAAAACAGGTCCAAAGCTCTAAAAAGACGTAATAAAGTGTATAGCAAAAAGTAAGCATTTTGGAGCAACTTCCTAACTTCAGCGTATAGGTCCAGGTCTTGAAACTGGCTGCAGAGGTAAGGGAAGTTTAAAAATGATAATAACCAGTATTTAGGTCATAACTAGGCTTTTACAAGGCCTAATTTGAAACCCAAAGATGGGAAATAAAGGGAAAAGGAAGAGGATCATGAATAAAGTGAAATGGGAAGAAGTCTTAAGAAACTTACAAGCCAGAAAAAGCAAGTAAATAAAACAGAATAGCAGCTATAGAAAGGTGAATCATGACATGGTTGAAGATGCTAAAGTACTAAAACTAGATAAGGTAGAATTTGCGTGAACCAAAGGTCATTTAAACTTTATTATCAGAATGACAATACTGCCATTCTCAACATAGCAGTGTTTTTATACTTTAAAATTTGCCTACCTAAAATTTGTGGGCTTTAGGTCCGCAGGCATTCTTCTAACAGGACTTTTAGAACTTGGGGGGCTTCACAGGCGGCTAATTCTGGGCTGGCTGGTGTTGGAGAATAGGAGTGGTGACGCTCTATTTCTCTGCCTCTATTCCCTGCATCATAAATACTGGGAAAATATATCATCAAACTGTGGTGGGGGCTGATATTGATGGGCGCTTATTGGAAGGTTTATTCTTAGCTCAGTCAACCTTCTATAATCAAGCATCTACCTCTGCATAGATCTGAATCTTCAGTGACATAAATTTTACTGGGGTCAATGATTCTTTTGGGAAATCTCCTTGGCTTAGAGGGTGGGTCATCAAACAGCCTTCAGATTTGACCCAATAAACATGGGCAGCTGGCCCCTTGGTCCTCTTGGCTAGCAGGCTGTATTTCCTGGGACCAGGGTTTAATTATCAGATTTGACTTTGCTCAATATTAGAACCAGAATGCCATTCATGGCAAGCACACACAACTGAATCACATCCCATACAAAAACTCTTGCAAGCCAAGTTGACCCTAGGGTGATTGCAATAAAGAACACTATTCCTGCACATATAGTCTTAATTCAGCACCAATTACAGGGACAGATCTACTTACATCCCTAATGAACAGGCCAACAATACAGAGTGCAGATATGCAACTGAAGGAGACATCCCCACCAACTTCCCCCACCTGTACTACCAAGGCTTAAGCCAGCACTACCAAGCTCAAGGGATTCCTTTTGACCTTACTCTACTTATAGACAATTCCAGCAATCATCCCAAGGTGGCCCTGACTCTGGAAAAGGGATCTAGGGATGGGTGCCCCTCCTTCTCTGTAGATCCTCCCCACCCTTGACTTCCAGTAGTATCCTCCTCTCTCCTGACATATGCGGCCATAGCTACCTCCTTTTACTAGACTATGTTAGGGATCCACTGGTTGGGGAGCCGTTCCCCAATGGGATGGAGTAAGGCCCCCAAATTGAACCTCATCAGGGTTGATCCTACTGGAGTATCTATCCCTGTATCAAAAGAGTGTCCAGGAAGGCCAAATCTCCCCCAAAGGGGGGATCTGGCAAGAATATTGTACATGCCTGTATAGGCCAGAACATCCATCAGGCATGAGGATGGGCAATGGGAGGGACTTTAACATGCTTGATATCTGGGGAGTGTAAGTGTTGGGGACCAGAACAGTACCCAATAGAGGCTTGAGAGGGTTGGATAGGATTAGGGTTGGGAGGTTCATCCCAACATCATTGCCAGAGTCAGACAATTTGAGTCAGACTGTCAGGGCCCAGATTTCTCTGGACAATCAGCTGGCCTCCTTAGAGTTGATTAAACATGTAGCATGGAAACCCACACAAAGCACCTTCCAGGGAAAAATACCCCCTTTCAACTAGCAAATGGCCTGGGGTTTGAGAGGCACACAAGCCTCAAATCCCTGGCTTTGAACCTGTTATCAAATTTAGGCCACTCACCTATCAGGAAATGGCACATTGGGAGCGTGATTTGTTTGATTGCGTAATTGGGCAATCAATTCATTGCAGGAGCTATAAATAACTGTGTCAAATTGGCATGCTGCAAAATTCAAAAGGTTCATGTTATAGCAGCCAATGAGATCTCACCATCTTGTCCAAGCACGCAAATTCCGGTTAAAATCATAAATCCAACTCAAAATGATGCCATCAGTTCTCTGGTGACACAAAAGGCCATAGCATCTTCAGTAAGTATAAGTAGTGAGGGGGGAGAAGCCCACCTCACTGTTGACATCTTAATAAAGCAAGTTTATGCCTAGAAATTATTATCTTATTGCAGGAATTGTCTATTTTTGCTCAAATTTAATTATTTTCTTTGCATCCATTTGTGAATCCACTAATTAATACAAACTTGCATATCCATATCCTCCCGGCTATACTCCTGTTGTCCTTGCCAAACTGCCCCATGCCCTTGACCTGGAGTATTTCCATCCCCATCACCTGGATCTGCCACCAGTAATGAAGGAGATTCCTACTGCCCCTCCTTTCCCTGATGCGCCTCCCACCCAGGACTTTAGTAAACTGGGGTTTGTCTATATTGCAGAATTGGGGCTGGCCTACCAAGTTGTGCCCCATACTAGGAGTTGGCGCCCCTTAGCCACTGCTCTAAACTACCTGGTTTGTATAGCGCCTATTGTGTACATGGCCTTACAGGCCCGGCCTGCCTCCCCTGTGGGAGTCCAGCCGGACTCTGGTATGGGCCGTGACACATACCAGGAAACTGTGCAAGGTTCTGGGGGCCTTCATTGTACTGAAGCCTCTGTGATGCTGACCACTGACCTCTTAAGAAGATATCATATGTATTGTGTAAGGTTGAAGAGAAGGATTGTTGAAGGAGCTGCTTTCAGTAAAGCTGGTCACCTTAAATATTGATGATCCTTTTGGGGTGGGTTGGAGGTTCACCATGCTGGCTGGCAAGCAAAGTGGGATTTAAACATCTCTTGGCAGGATTGCAGCAAGCTGCAGCCTACAGGCTGATAATAAGGGATGGCTTGGTACCTGGGGATGCCCTTCAATTGATTTCTTGGATTGAAGGGCAAATCTTCTTGGGTTAGTTGCAGATCTCTTGGTTTGGCTTGCCTTTTGGATTGGTTGGTTTCCTGATCTCTGGTCCCCAAGGGACCTGTAGGGCAATTGATTCTTTCAGGGACCCACTTGACAGGGAACAAGTTCCCTAATTGGTGGGTCAGGGCCCCTAAGTTAAGCCCTGCTATTACCAAGCCAATGGGAACCGTGATCATGGTGAGATGTCCAAGGTGACCCAAGTAGGCAAATCTTCCAAACATAGAGCTGAAACAACCAAGAATATAGTATCCTACCACATATGTTAAAAGGTAGAAGGAGGCGTAAGGTCTAACCAGAGAAGGTTCAGCAGGAGGAGGAGTGGACGAGCGACCATACTGGAATTTACGTCCCCAGTGACCAGAGGGGTACGTGAATCATCCATGTGCTAGGGATTCCTTTTGATGCGCGTCATCTTGAGAGAAGTTGTACCAGTCAGTAGTGGGCGTTGGGTTTTCCAAGGTTAACACCACCAACAAGAAGGAAGCTAGAAACCAGAACAGGAATAGAATTCCTCTCACAGCTTCAAAAATAAGATATCAGAAGGTAATAGATTGGCAGATATAGAGTAAAGTCTTTATTGTTGGAACAACTAAGTTTGATAAGTTGTTACACTTAAATAGCCTCAAAATAGAGGCTGGGAAATTTAAGAGGATAAAAGGGGAGATGAGAAGGATTTATCAATAATTGGCATGAATATCATGACTGAAATTAATACCTGGAATAGATGGGCATTGATTATTGCCTGTATATGTAATATAAATCTGATTCTTACATAGACAGAAACAAAGCAAACCACAAGATCTTGGTAATTTAAGCGGGTCTCATAAGGAAGATCCAATAATTTCAAGAGCAGAGCCTTAATTTCATCTTCTTCTAGCAGATCCGTGGCCATCAGGATGGTCAAAAGCAGCCAATCAGCGGCTGAGCGGTAAGTGACGTTATCATGTAACTTGCTAACCTTTTTGTACTTGATTCAAAGTGCGAAAGTGAAAATAAACTCAATAGAGTGATTATAAATAGTTAAAGTAAGCTGACTAGTTGTGTTTGGACTAACAATCAGTGTTTCTTGCAGGTTCCAAGTTCAATCCCTGTTCCCATCCACAATATTAAACAAACTAGTGTCTACAACTTGGTGGCTGGGTTGTTGTGTTTTTGATGTGTAATTACTGTTGTCAATGATATTAATGGAGTCAGGGAAGAAATCCCTGACAGATTTCTGTTCTGTTGGCTAGCAGCAGGCTTCTGGGTGTAACTTCAGATCATAATAGTGCATTAAAAGGATCCAATTGGCTGGGATATAGTTGAATCCATCTCAAAAGGACTCAGAGTTGATTTTAGAGCGGAACTTATACAATTTTGGGCAGCTCTGTGCTTGTCTCCTAAACCAGACCCCATAATTGAGCAGGGGAACCTATCCAACATTAGATCTGAGCAATCAAGTTGGGGTTGCAGATTGTGTTGAAACTGAACCAATTAGAGTTCAGTATTTGATTGGGGGAAGACAAAAGTACAATATAAAGGACAAGAATGAATAGAATAAGATGTAGTTTATTGTAGAACATTGTGATTAATATACCATATAGAGAAAGCCATAAGACCACAGGTGGTGACACAGTGGCAGGTTCCATATAAGGTTTGAAACTGAGGAAGAATTTGTGCAAGGATAAGAAAAGTCAAATACACAGCACTCCTAATTAGAAGATAGTGCCAAAAATTTGAAATTACCATCAGATTGATCCATGTCATTAGATATGTCCTGGGGCAACTCATTGAGCACCCCCTGTGTACCGTAAGATACATTAGCAGGCAAGGGGGGAAGCTTGGTTGCAACATTTGCAATCAGCTTTCCAATCTGAGCCTTCTCCCATCAATTTCAAATAACCCTCACAGCTCCCTAGTCCCTGTTTCTGCACCCACAGTGTTGCTGCTACAGAACCAGCCTTCCTCTTGGTATAAGCCGCCACACTGGAAAGGAACAAGGTCTCTTACTGCCACCTTACAGCAGCCCTCCCTGGCCAACCTATACTGGTGACTACCCTGGCCCAGCTCACCCAGTGGGCTAGGGTGGTGACCCCAACCATTCTTCAGCCAGCAAGCTTCAACCATCAAAGCTTGGCCCCAGGCCCATACCAAGTTCTCCCCAGCAGTGAGGTTTACAGGTGCTGGGGTGCTACAATCACATATCAATGTATGACCAGGAAGGCCCAAACTACCCCTGCACAGCCTTATTGCATCCAGGGAGCAGTTTTCTGCTGGGAGGGGGTGGATGAGGAGATAGTACTATTTTTTAACCTAGGCATAAAGTTGATCTGAGGGAGGCATAACCTTGCCAGGTTTACTGCTGAGCAGGCTTAAATTTGCAAGAGGTGAGGATCTAACTCTTAGCTGCCCTGGAACGGGGCTTAGTGGGCTTTGAAGGTGCCAGTTATGTCCATAGGAGCCTGGGTGGATCTAGGCAGGTCCCTTTAGCTTCAGTTCCAGGATGGCTTGAAGTTTGATCCAGTGCAGCCAAGCTGGTTCTGGTCTGGAAGCTTTGGGGGTGGCTAGTGAATCTGGCACCTTTTGATCCTATTATAGAGCTTTGAGATGCCCTTAAATCAACCAGGTCCAGGGGGATACCAAGCTGTATATTGGGATCACAGGCTTACAATAGCCGTACACCATCTGCCTGACCAGCCTTGCCTGATCTTGGTTGGAAGCTTTTTGTTGGGGTTAGCATAAGAAAACTTAAATTTTTCAAGGGGTAGGTTATAGTTTTGGATTTATTAGATGTCTTTAATGAGCTCAGGTGAGATGCTCACACTTCAGGTGATGACCCATAACAGTTAGATTTTACAAACCCATATCTTTCAACCGGGTTGTAGTTCTAAAGTACAGTGGTTTAATACCTGTTGAGATAAGCAGATCCAACTCAGCTTAAAAGAAAAGGAGAAAACCAAGGGATTTATATTAAATTACAACAGATTTAGATTCTCTCCTATTTTGCTTTAAGCTGAGATGATTTTGTCTACCCCCATCAGGTTATACAGCTACTTTGCAATGATGAAATTTATAGTGCCCTGCCTGAGGCATCACTTCTAAGGCTGAATTTATAAAGTCTATTGAAATGAAGTTCACCAGACTTTCAACACCATATGCTTCATTAGCCTCTTCTGGGTTTGGGCTAAGCCCTACACACTTCTCACTTTACTTTCAGGACCCTTTGCCACCACCAACAGGGCTTTCAAACTCAATCCAGTATTTGGGTCCCAGGAAATCCCTTTAAATAGGATTGAACCTGATCAGGGACCTGCTCTGGATACGGGGCTGGCAGCTGTGCCACTTCCCAGCCACAGCAAACGATGTGAAGTGTCTGGTGCTGAGACCTGACACTAGAATGGGATTGGTAGTTTGCTGTGTACAGTTGGTGGATACATGTATGGCCTTGAGAAAACATTTGTCCTGGAAACTTTGGCGGCCAGGTACAGGCGGAAAAGATTTTATAAACAGAAAAGTTGAACTGATCCATGCTTTCTTTTAAAATCGATTTAAGTAGGCAGCAGGTTGACTATTACAAAGATTATCAAGGATTTGGCTGGATATAAGCTGTAAGCTGATATTATTTTTTAATTGTTTTTGATTTAGGATCAAGGGGTAATTTTGACATATCAGAGTAATCCAGATTCGTCTGGCTGCGGTTGGTTAAACACTGCCTCTCAGCTCCAATCAAATAAAGTTCCCATTAAAATAATCCAGATTCATCATGTTCAATTCAACTAAGATACGCTTCGGGATTGAAGAAATCTGGTTCCTATTTGGATCGGCTGGGCAACCAGTTATAATTAGGGTTGGGAGGGTCGCAGCCTTTTAATTTAAATTTCCATTTGGAATGCTTTATTCCGATTTAAAAGGCTGTGACCTTCCCAACCCTAGCTATACTAAGACATCAATGGACAGCATTAAGTTGCAGCTCATGGCGTCATTCCAGACTTTAAATAGAACTTCATCTCATCAAAATGGTGATTAATTAAATCAATCGAGCAACCAATCAAAAGCAAGCAACAATCAAAGCACCTGAAGGTTAAAACCAATCAAAGATAGATTTAACAATAAATGTAGAGAAGAAAGGTGAGATTTGGTGAAATGAGAGTGTCAATTCTAGTAGTACAGTTTGCGTTTGAGGCTGTGTTTGCAGGTAAGCTTGGGGTTAACCTATCTGACCCGTTTAGATTGTAGCGAATGGGAAGACTTTGCCAGGATGGAAGAGGTTTCCAAAACTGCCCAGACTTATGTTGGCAATGTCTGCATCCATAAGGAGGTTGACCTTCGTCTTTATGCGCTTAAAGAAATCACCGGGAGCCTTGCGCTTAGGGGAATACTGGTGCCACATCTCAAGCTCCGAGTGGATATGCTTAATCTATTACAGCTGCATTCAAAGCAGGTGGGTAACTTGAAGGGCATCACGGCAAACAGCGTGATTATGTACTCGGTATCTGCTCCAAAGCTTGAATTTGAAATGGCGCCTAATGAAATCATCATCCACAACTCAGACATTGCTTCCATCACAGGCCTTTCTGGTGACTCCCTTAAACGCCTCGATCTGTATAACTTTACCTTTGATACTTTTGCCATCAAAGGAGGATCCAGCATCGAGACAATGAGACTTGGAAGCATAAATAGCCACTCTAAAACACTTCCTTTCGGACTCGTTCAAAGTCAACACCCTCAAATTGCACGCACTGCGAAATGATTTGGAGCTGGGTATTTCCCAGGCAAAAGACCTCCTCATTGCAAACACTAGCCATGCAATCAAGTTTCCTGCCCTGCGCAAAGTCACTGGTGCCATTCTGCTTAAACACAACGCCTCGCTAACTCAATTCTCTGCCCCTGTCCTAGAGCAAGCCAAGTTTGTGATGGAAGGCCATGTCGACAACGTCAAAGTCCCCAGAAACCTGAAATGGAAGGGAACGGCAAAATTCAACTTTGCAAACTTCTGCCGAGACTACTTCCTGCCTTTTGGTTCCACAGCTCAACGCTTCGATGTCATCAATCCCACACAGGAATGCACAGAGATCTGTCTTCACAACCCAACCATGCCCCGCTGTAGCCAAGCCAAAGGACCCCGAAAAACCAAGCCAAGTGTTCCGCCCCTAACCCACACAGAAACCATTCGCCCCCTTCAAGACACCCAGGAAGTTCCCAAATCCAACAAGTGGCAGAAGCTATACCTCATAACCATCCTCCCAGTGGTAGTCCTGTACACAGCTGCAATGCTACTTTATCTAAAATATTTTTAGATCCAACATGCCACAAGAACTTTCAAAACAATTCCTCGATATCTTTTAAACCAACCAAATAAAACTATCCAAGGCCAAACGTTCTTAATACACGCCTCTTGAATCCCTGTACCACTTCTATCCCTGCAACCATTGTAAGCTTCCAAATTAGTCAGTAAAGACGTCACGCTAAGAAAAGTATGCATAGCCAAGGGCAGAGCCCCTGTAGTTAAATATATCGTAGGTATTTATGTTAGCCTGTAAAACTTTCTACAACTCGTAACCCAACCGATACCCCATTCCCGAGACGAAGTCCAATCACACCCCCTGCCTGCGTTGGCCACGTACAGCTTCCAGTGCAGAAAACAGGTGATACTAAATTTACTATCAATCCCCATCTTATAGATAGTAGCTGCCTAGGCAACTGCATCAAAGCCCCCAATATTCAACTATCAAGTAAAGCGAGAGCCTGGGGTTCCAGAAAACCAACCCCTGGGATTTGAACCCTTTTACCCAACAGGCTTGCAGTACTGAAAGCCCTCAATACAAAGAGTATCCCATAATGCTAAAGTAGACTTGATCGACTTAGAAAAGCTCAAGAATACCCTAACCAATAAGAATAAACGATCCATCCAACCTTTTCATTCAAATTAAACTGTTAACTATAAAAACAATGACAAAAATAAAGCGAAACTATGGGTAAACAGCAATATTTTTATTATAACTCTCGGAGCCCACCCCAACCATGTAACACCCCAGAAGTTGTAGGCAGCCGCAGAAGAGGGATCAACCCGCCCTTGATACCTCCCCCCACAATCACCTAGGGCCACAGGACCCCAATCAACCCTGGGTACCATATAGGGATGCTTGGCTCAGCCCCGTCCTACTTTAGCTCTATGCCGCTACAGCCAAAACATAAATAACTCATATTTAAATATTTTTAAATAAACCTTTGATATGAGTGACTCAGAGCTAGAAACTAGCCTAAGCAGACCCAGTCCCATAGATGGACCAATCTAGGTCCCAGGATCTTCTAGGGGCTTAGAACCTTGCCAGTGATAGTAAAAACCCAAACACTCACCAGATTGGTACCAGCCCTCAGGGCTGCTGTCATGTTCAGCTCTTGGAAAAGACATCCAAGAGGCCAGGGCGGTGGAACCTTTAATACCCAAGGGTTGAGGTTCAAAGCTAGCCTCAGGTCAGCCTTCTGGGGGAAATTGAGGGGACATACCTTATTCTCTGGACAAAAGATGGTTTCCTTTAGAAAGGGGAAGGAGCTCCTGAAGGATATAAATGCCAACACAGACATGGATAAATTTTTCTTTATTTGGAGAAAGGACCCTACTTATACATTAGAACAGGGGCAGGGCTCCTTCACTAGGTAACTTTCAGGGAATTTTCCCTTGACCACTTTAATTATTTAAACACAAAGTTTAAAAGTTCTCCAGGAAACAACAAACAACAATAAAGTTTTTGACACCAGCTTGAAGTCTGGTTTGGAATCAGACAGGGATCCAACCCAGAACCCTAAGAAAGAGTCCAGTGTTAGCACAACATCAACAATTCAACTTACATTACCTAATTATATTGAAAAAAGTTAGTCGAATTTTGCTCTTATTTGTCATGAATGACATTTCAATACTTGTATTGAAAACCCAAGAGCCAAACCCTAGTTCCCTGAAGGAGGATCAAACCCCCAGGACAGACCAAGACCCACCAATCCGTTAAATCACAGGCTCAAATTGTTAAATTACCCCGCAACCCGCCGGCCTGCTACAGAGAATTCCCTGAATAGTTACCAATCTACCACCAGACTGGTACCAATGAAGACCCATACCTGCAAAGGAGATATAACCTGGCTAACGGAGGTTGGGGAAGGAACTACTGCCAACCTGCCCAACGCCAATACTGGAGTTTTGAAACCAATATGGGAAACCCTGGAATCAAACCCTGACCCTCCAAAGACTACTTGAGTCACACAAAGTGGACTGGAGACCACCCACTTGTTAAATTGCAAACCCAAGTTAACAAGTTACTCCAAGACCTGCCAGTCTCCCAAGGACAATTCCCCAAATGGTCACCAGATTGATGCCAACCTTAGCCACCAAAGATCTGAACCTATGCAGAGGTTGCAGCTTACCTTAATGAGGTTAAAACAAAACCTATTTTTAACTCTGCCAATGACCACCAGCAACTGCCAGCCTTCTGTCCAGAAGGGGTAGTGCAATTGAACTACTCAGGTGACATAGTGAACAGTGGCAGCAGAACAAAGCATTGTCACTTCTATTTGCCAGAGAAGGCACAACCTGGATCTGCCGCCCTCAAACTCTGAGCCAAGATCCATGCCCCACCAGTGCCTTGTCTGAGAACCTGAACCCTGCAAAAATTGAAGAAGCAAAAATCCATGGTATAAAAGCCCCAGCAGTATGGTGATGACCATATTGTCATTTTTGATAATAAAGTTTTATGAACCTTTGGTTCAAACAAATCTTACCTTACCTAGTCTTAGTGATCTTCCATCTTAACTCTGTTCAAGTAGACCATCAGGCACCTGTCCCCTCTGGAGACCAACCTGCTGATCCCCCCAGGCACTCTACTGTTCCCCAGGAGCCCCCTTTGGACCTGTGCATTTTACTGAATACCCGCCCAACCTGGCCTACGCGGAGTACAATTTGGAGACCATCCTCATTGCTGACCCCTTAGCCAGGACTAGAGAAATTGAATACATAGAACATGAAGGAAAGTGGTACAAAAGGCCGCCAAGATTGTTCAAAGACAAGTACAATTATCTGCCTGCCTACTTTGTTCCCAAGACTCTGCCCTTAACCCCACAACCTGACTGCCCAATGGAGACCCCCACCGCTGCAGAGACCACGTCCACTCAACTGTTTGGAGTACTTTACATCACCATGACAGGAATGGTGGATTCCATGATCCCTACCTCTGGACCCTGGTCCTTAATTGGGCAATCTATGTCTTACATTATCAAGTTAGCACCCATTCTATGGTGGGCTTTACCCGCTGGCTCAGCCCAACCTCATCTTGAGCTGCCCAACGCCTCTACCTATGCCTGGTTTCCTGAAATTATTCCTGCTCTTGGATTCAAAATCATTAGTAAACTACTAAGCAATGTCACTTACTGCTTGAGCATTATGATTGGCTGCTCAACCAGCTGTTTTTGTCTACCACCTGGGGAATTAAATCAGTGGCTAGCAAGGATACTAAGCCAACACAATGTATGTAACTCTGCATCCTTCTCAACTTGCATAGAACCAAATGGTTCTGTTTCCTCTGTTGTTTCTTCTTGGTTTTGGACCCATTTAACAACCAGGTTAAGAAACCCCTTTTTAAACCCCTCTCCAAGGCTTCTGCTTGAGGAAAATTTGGGGGTTTCACCCTCTTTTCTCATTTATCCTCTATTTTATTTCATCTCAAAGAACAATATTTAAGCAAGCTTTAAATCATTTGTTATCCTTGTTTCAAGAATAAAGATTCTTTCTTCCATTTTGATCCTGTACACTCTTCCATTTTGATCCTTTCTAGGACCATGAAGGGAACTATTTCCTGTTCTGGCTCCTATTCCTTCTTCTGCTGGTTGTCCTTTCCCTTGAAGGCCAAACCGTACCATTGACTGGCCCAACTCTTCTCCTGAGGATTCTCACTCAGAGAAGTCTCTGGATCATGGTTGGTTTAAATACCCTTCTGGACACTGAGGTAGAAAATTAAACTATGGCTGTTCTAATCCTAATCCTCCCAAAGCAGAGATTTCCCTGGTTCAACCCAACACATCCTTCTACCTGCTTATACACCTAGTAGGGTATTATCTCCTAGGAAGGTTTAACTCCCTGATGGGGATATTTGCCATCTAGGCCATTTGGTCATCTTGCAATGGTTACAGTTCCTATTAGTTGGGTTATTGCAGGGTTAAATTTAGGGGCTGTCAGAAATTGCGCCATTAATGCTATTTTGATATGGCCTTTGAATAACAATATTTGCAAAGATTTGATCAGTTTTGCTTTCAATTTCAGTAATTCCTCCCCTTCCGCAGATGGGTCTGGTTCAATATCTACCCCTTCTGGAATATCATACCTGCCCTTGACTGATCCTGGTATGACCTCATCCCAACCTGAACCCTTCTGCCACTCTGTCTACCTAATGAGTGATCATTGACCTTTGTCTACTATTTAAGTAGAATCTTTTCTCCTAATAAAGACAAGTTTATCCACATTTGTGTTGGCTTTAATATTCTTCAAGCATTTAACTTTCCTTTTTGCCAAAAGGACTTTCACATCTTGTATTCCAGGAAATTAAGGTGTGTGCCCTTAATTTTGCCCTGAAGGTTAAACCAAGGCTAGCTTTGAACCTCAAATCTTTTGTTATAAAGATTTCCCGCTGTGTCCTCCTGGATGTTGTCCCCAGGAGCCAAACACAACAGGGGCCTTGGCCTGCAGGATTGGGGATTCATTCCCTTTCAAGTGGGTCCCTGACAGTATCCATGGGGACAGGTTGGGTTTGACCTCTTCCCCTGGTACATGTAGCTAAGCTGACTCAACCCAGAATCCTGGAGATTGCTGCTGACCTGTTTAAGGGAACAGGGCATCTTCTGAACTATGAAACAAGCCCATCCAGACCTTCACTAGTACCCTGGTTCCAGGACCAGATCAAAACAGCACTAGATGCACCATTTACACCATCCCCCTCAAGGTTAGACAGGGGAGCTGATACCTGCAGCAGGACCTATCATGAACCTGCAAGAAGGGATATCCAGACACCAGAAGCTTGGCTTTATACTTAGATCCCCATTAAAGGTAACCTCTAAGGGCCCAACCCACCAACAGCCCAACTGGTGAGCAGGGCCACCAGAGCAATTCTGGTAATATTAGACCAAATACCTATACATACCTTTGGAAGGATGGCCCAAAAGGTATTGGATGGCAACAGCTCCAGCGACTTGACCTTATAGGCAGAGGTTTGGATAACAACAATCTGATTGGTCAGCTCTTTCATACAGGTCTCTGGGTTGACTTCAGCATCAAGCTCTACCAGCCAGGTCCCAAG
Organism: Entomophthora muscae; assembly: GCA_014839935.2. Taxonomy (NCBI): domain Eukaryota; kingdom Fungi; phylum Entomophthoromycota; class Entomophthoromycetes; order Entomophthorales; family Entomophthoraceae; genus Entomophthora; species Entomophthora muscae. The sequence continues at coordinate 119,191 of QTSX02007258.1, forward strand.
GTTGAGGGGCAGTAGCCTCACGCCCATAAAGCCGGGCAACAGGGGAGCGTCTGGTTACTCTGTGCTTGCTTGGGCAATGATCAGAAGAGGCAGCAGGAATATACATACCCAGTGTCGCAGATTAAATGAATTAGACATTAAGTTGTCTATCTAGGAATCAAGCAACAGAACAGCCGCGCAATTGCTTTATTGCATCCTAATTTTACTAAGGATAAAGACATTTAAAGCGCCTCTAAAATGGGTGTTTGAAGCACCTTTTGAATGCACATAAGGCACAGGCTTTACTTCCAAGGTTAATAATAGAACAACAAAGTTATTTATATCTGCCTCCTTAATGAAAGCCACATGAAACCAGTTGTTCTCTTGTGTGGGACTTTCTTCTGTGCCAATCCACTCTCCTCCTTTAGGACTATCCTTCTGTCTGTGCCTCCCTTCCCCTGGTGGCTATTCCCCCTCCTCACACTATATAAGTGCAATACTATCATAATAAACACCAGTTTTGTCTTATTATCTTCTTTTATTCTTCTGACCTTAACCAGGCTGTCACTATATCACAACAGGTATAGTATTAAGATAAAGAAGTAGTAGACTAGCTATTTGTAGAAATCAGCACCCAGGCTGCATATTTTACAACACCCAGTTGGCAGCGTTGGAGAGGGTGAGCTCCCTCATAATGGTGACCAGGTGAGATCTGTGGGCTTGACTGCCCCACCAAAATATAGATTCTAGGGGACAAGAGGGACCAATGGGTGGTCACAGCTCTTGCAATAGGTGTGATTGGGTCAGCATTAAGATCAGTACTGCTTTTGGATAGCAGGGTTTGAGGGCATTCATGGCAATGGAACATATTCTGTAGCAGAGAGTTAGCTATGGCCTTAGTAGGGATGTCCTTGGTGGCCCTGGCCTCTACCCACTTGCTGAAGCAGTCTACAGTGATTAGGATGGATCTTCACCCAGAGTGGGAGAGGGGGCTGACAGCATCTATACTCACAGGGTGAAAAAATGCTTTGAAGAGATAAGCCGGATCTTGGTTTATTGGTCATGCTGATGGTGCTGACAGGAGCATCACAAAGAAAGAAATCAGGGATTAGAAGGCATATGTTATCTCAGTAGTGGCCCTTACATAGCCAGCCATGAGTATTAGCCAGACCTCTATTTATATTATCAATGTGAGCCTGGAGAATGCTGTTTAACCTCATGCTAGGCTGTACATAAGGCAAGTACAGATCCTTGAATTTTTTGAATAACTGGCAATCTCAGATGAAAATTTTCTTGGATACAGGTTGTAATACAGTTGGATCTATTCATGTTCAGTGGCCCAAGCATCAGGATAACCAATTGACCCATATAGTTGATTGGCATTGGTCAGGCGTATAGCTAGGATGAGCATTCTGGAGAAAAATACGGGATTTGATGTTGAGCTCCAGGCCAATGCACCACTGTGAAGTCATACCCTTTCCAGTTCAAGGACCAACAAGCTAACCACTCTTCAGGCTCTTTTAGCTGCTGTAGCCATTTGAGTGAGGAAAGGTCTGTAACTACTGTGAAGAGAGTCCTATAGATGTAGTACCAAAACTGTTTAGCAGCATATAGAACTGCCAAACATTCATTCTTGGTAACACTATAATTCTTCTTGTGTTTGTTAAGCACACAGCAGGAGTAGGCCACAAGTCTATCTATACCTTAATCATCAAAATGAGCTAAGATTACACCCACAGCAACTCCACTAGAGTTGTTATACAATATAGATTCTTTCTTGGAGTCAGGGTATACCAGAATGGGAGCATACTTGCGTCTGGTCTTGAGGGCTTCAAAAATTGTTGTTGGTAGTCAGTCCACCCAAGGAGGCGTTGCAAAGCAACTGGACCAGAAGTTTATTCAGCTCTGCAAAATCAGGAATGAGCTTTCAGTGATATACCATCATTCCCAGGAATACTTGAGCTTCACTAGGTTGGTGGGGGTAATGTCTTGTCAATAGCTTCAATCTTGTTGCTCATAGGTTGAATCCCAGTTTGAAGGACTTCATGGTCAAACAACTCAAGTCTCTCATTTAATAAAGAACACTTAGAAGGTTTGAGCTTCAATCCAGAATTGCATATCTTAAAGAAGACTAACTCAAGGTGCTCTAAATAATATGTAGAAGTAGAGCAAAACAATGTGGTATCATCCAGATTTGAAGTACACAGGTGAGCTTCAAGTCTCTAAGTATAGAGTCTATTGCTTGCTGGAAGATGGATGGCACATTTTAAAGGCATTGGGGTATTTAAGTGGGTTCAAACAGACCTTTGAAAGTAATGAGGGTGTCATTCTTGCAGTCTTCAGGGGACTTTGTGTATTGGGCCTTGGGGACATCTTTAGGGTTAACAACTAGGGTTGCTTGCTGGTAGAGTATAGCAGCAGGCTTAAACACAAATTAATACAAGTCCAATGACTCTGTAGTCTTTACCTTTAATTCTAAGGTAACAACTGAGTAGAGTTCAAAGGAAAGATGTAAATGTGAAATTACATCTTTATTGAGGGAAAGAAAGAAATTTATATACCATCCTGGATGCACAATGGTTGCAGAAGTGTTATTAACACCTGTACCATTGTCAGGAACATTACAAGATATTCTGGTGTCCACCAGACTCTTGTATCTGTGTTCCTTCCTTTTAGAGATAATCCAGACAATCCAACAGGGAAGAGTAAGTGCACATTACTCCAGAGTAGGCTGCAGTTTCAGCTTCCCATTACAGCAGTCATTAGCAATTCCTGAACCTGATCTATCAGGATGTAATAGATTGGCCAAAACACCGTAACATCCAAATTCAATTAAAGAATGCAATCTGTTGGATCCAAAGAATTTGAGTGCAAACTGGAATAGCCTTGACCATCAGGGTCAATTCCACTGATAGCCTTGACCATTCTATCAATGCAATTTAATTTAAGACAGGAGATAAGTGTAAAGTTACTCCCCCTTTAGCTTTGGATAGGAAAATCTTTCCTTGACGTACAAAGAAAAACGCTTAAATTTAGACAAGCCTCTCAATCCCCTTAAGGATTTAGCCAACACTGTTGATAAAAGGTTTGTGCTAAACTACCCTGTAGAAGCACCTGCTCTTGTTGCTCCACCCCAGAAAGAAACACTAGTCAGTTTGGATTATTTATTGGCTTGGTGTCAACTGTTGTTGAAGACCATCAGGTCCAGCCAATCAAAACTAATCACATTGACAACCTCATTTTCAAAGGGATTTTCTAATTCACAAACTTACACCAGCAAATCAGATTTTATGTTATAAATTATTGAGGGACCTCACAAACCCCCTGAATTTGTCTTGAAAATTTTCTCTTGCAGCCAACCAGATGCAAAGGGTTGGTCAGGAAACCATTTAACTTCTGGCCTCATCCCTTAAATCATGACAGGGTGACTTTTGGTCCCCTGCTTGCTCATTTTATCAGCTGAATAAACTTTGGTTTGTTTACTTCTGTTTTGAAATTTCTTGGATGCTTTGATATCCATTAGTCAAACTGTTAGTAAAAATACTTAAGCTTTTTACCTTTAAGTTGTCTTTACTGCTCTGGGTTGCTTCTGCTGGCCTGTTAAAGTTAACGCTAGCATATAGTCTGTACCTAGTTTATGCCTGCTTTCAAAAACTTGGTGTGAACTTGAATTTCAAGCTAAAAACTAGCATAAAAACCTGCTTGAATCATGAAATTTCACTGCTTTTGCCTCTTTGAAAACCTGCTTTTACTCTATTTGTTGTTAAAGCTGCCCAAGAAATCAATAGAGCATTATTTAAGCTTCCTTGCTTAAATTTTGTTATCTCTTTGTGTGGCTTCCCCATACCACTTCACTTCCATCAACAAAAGACCCAGAAAACTCACGTCTGCCCTCCAAATCATCTGGTGATTTAAGAAATAATACTTCTAGCCCTTAAATTTGTGTTGTTTTTGTTGGCTTCAGTATTGCTGTTTATTTGGTCAACCTCTCCAAATCTCTGATGTTGAATCTTATATTTTGCCTATCATTCAAGTGGGAACCCCTCTAGAATCATACACCTGATTTTCAACAACATTGGTATGTACTCCCCAACTCTTGAGTCAGTTGACTTCCCAGTTGTAGACACCATTATGGCACCTTCTCCCCTGCCTGTGGAGTTGAGATGCTGGTCCATCAAGACCCACATGTGGCCTCAAATTATGCTCTCAAATGCACTCCCTGGCTTCTCACAGGAATGGCCTTGATGGGATTTAATTCCTACTTCCCAAAACTGTCCCCCATGTCCTCTCTCTGGACTCCTGTTTGAGCAGCTACCCCAGTGTTTCACTGGATGTCATCCTGTTGGATCTTCCCCCTGGGATGAGAGTCAAGCTTAGTTATTTTGGCACCCCTCTCTTACAATAAGTCTACTTACCAATAACCATAAGCCAAGCTCATTACAGAGAAACATTTAGAGCCCCAAGAGCCTAATAGTATAATCAATTCTGGTGCTTGGTTAAGATTCCTTCTTGGTTGAGGAATTAAGGTGTCAATAATTCATTGTATTTCAGGAAACCAGGCATAGGTAGAGGCATTGGGCAGCTCAGGATGGGGTTGGGCCAAGCCGGCGGGTAAAGCCCACCATAGAATGGGTGCTAACTTGATAATGTAAGACATAGATTGCCCAATTAAGGACCAGGGTCCAGAGGTAGGGATCATGGAATCCACCATTCCTATCATGGTGATATAAAGTACTCCAAACAGTTGAGTGGACGTGGTCTCTGCAGCAGTGGGGGTCTCCATTGGGCGGTTGGGTTGTGGGGTTAAGGGCAGAGTCATGGGAACAAAGTAGGTAGGCAGATAATTGTACTTGTCTTTGAACAATCTTGTTGGCCTTTTGTACCACTTTCCTTCACGTCCTATGTATTCAGTTTCTCTATTACTGGCCAAGGGGTCAGCAATTAGGATGGCCTCCAAGTTGTACTCCGTATAGGCTAGGTTGGGCTTGTATTTGGTAAAATGCACAGGTCCAAAGGGGGCTCCTGGGGGACAGTATAGTGCCTGGTGGTCTACTTGAATGGAGTCAAGATGGAAGATCACTAAGACTAGGTAAAGTAAGATTTGTTTAAACCAAAGGTTCATAAAACTTTATTATCAAAAATGACAATGTGGTCATCACCATACTGCCGGGGTTTTTATACCATGGGACTTTGCTTCTTTGATTTTTGCAGGGTTCAGGTTTGCAGAAAAGGCACTGGCGGGGCATGGATCTTGGCTTAGAGTCTTGAGGGCGGCAGATCCAGGTTGTGCCTTCTCTGGCAAATAGAAGTGGCAATGCTTTGTTCCACGGCCACTGTTCACTATGTCACCTGATTAGTTCAATTGTACTACCCCTTCTGGACGGAAGGCTGGTAGTTGCTGGTGGTCATTGGCAGAGTTAAGAATAGGTTTTGTTTTAACCTCCTTAAGGCAAGCTGCAACCTCTGCATAGGTTCAGTATCTTTAGTGGCTCAAGGTTGGCATCAATCTGGTGACCATTTGGGGAATTGTCCTTGGGAGACTGGCAGGCCTTGGAGTAACTTGTTAACTCGGGTTTGCAATTTAGCAAGTGTGCGGGTTCCTGTCCACTTTTTGTGACTCAAGTAGTCTTTGGAGGGTCAGGGTTTGATTCCAGGGTTTCCAATGTTGATTTTAAAACTCCAGTATTTGCTCTTGGCAGGTTGGAAGTAGGTCCTTCCCCAACCTCTGTTAGCCAGGTTACATCTCCTTTGTTGGTATGGGTCTTCATTGGCACCAGTTTGGCAGCAGACTGGCAACTATTCAGGGAATCCTCTATAATAGGCTAGTGGGTTGCAGAGTAATTTAACTATTTAAGCCTGTGACTTAACAGATTGGTGGGTCCTGGACTGTCCTGGAGGGTTCAATCCGCTTTCAGGGAACTGGGGATCAACTCTTGGATTTTCAATACAAGTATTAAAATGTCATTAATTACATAGTAATACAGTGTTCACCATTGTTTTTTTGATAATTAACAAAGGGGAGGCCCAAGAACTTTGGGATGGGGCTAAAAACCCAGCATCTAAGAGCTATTTCAGTTCATTAGATGTTTGAGAGTCTTCAACTCAACTGCAATAATAGGCTCTGGCACAGAAAGAGGGCCATCTCTAGTATCAATCTGGTGGATTATGCCTTTAGCCAGGCCATAATCTATACTGTCCTTATTGAATATGTTGGTAAATTTTCAAGCAAGTCAAGAACTTATTTTTTGTTTTACAGGAGACAACTGTGGGAAGTCCTCAGCACTTAACAAGGACAACACTTGAGGTTCTCCTTCTGGTAAATTAAAATCATGTAAGGTGCCAAAAGAAGTGTAGCAAGAGATCATCAGGCGCATTTAAGAGTTGGCTATAGACAACCACTTGACCTATAGAGACATTGATAGGCACAGGAGTTAGTTTAGCCACAAGTAACTGTGTGGCATCATTATGAGAAGAGTCTAATATTCCTGGGCAGAAATGAGGTTCATTATGCCCCAAAGAGAAAAGGGAGTTACAGTTCTAGGAAAGTACGCTGAGGCAATTCATATAAGATTTAGGAGTCAAGGAAAACTTGAGACCCAGGAGAGATGGTCACAGCTGAATTAGCCAAGAGGGGAAATCCTTCAAGTGCAGAGCAGGCAGGAGGAGGGCACTTCATTTTTGAGGAGTGTGTGCGGTATTTTAGGGTGAAGATTACAGAAGGGTATTCTAGAACACAAGTCTTTAAGTGTTTGCCAGGCACTTTGATAGGTTCTTCAAAGATGAGAGGAACTTAATACCCAAGGATTAACAGGTATTTATTCTTCATTTTGATGATCCCATTGTATTCCTGGATAAATTAAGTACCTAACAACAGGTTGTAGCTCTCATTTTCCATGACTACAGCAGGGGCAGCAAGGAGTATTTTACTAAATTGCATAGAGAGAGCTGAAAACACGCCAATGGCCCAGGTCATAGATAGGCCAGCTATACCATAGGTCTGATGATAGTTGAGGTCCAGAGCTAGCTTGAGTTTCTTTACTAACTTAGAAAACACAGCATTGACTGGGGAACCAGTGCCAAGGATGACCTTGATCTTCTCCTTTTGGATGGATATCTCTATGCAAGTAGCTGTACGTCCAAACAGAGGAAGAACAGCCAAGGCATCTTGTGCTTTATCCAATTCCTTATCCCAATTTATAGCATATACACTGGGGCCAGGAAATACCTTTTAAACATTCTTCAGGGGAATTAAACTGGAGATATTTTTGAAGACAGCATTGGCCACCTCAGCAGACATCTTCAGAGGTTTCCACCAAGACAGGCAACCTCTTAGCTTGAGTGAGGTAGGGTCTTGAAACAATCTGCTTGGCTGTCAGCAAAAGGTTTAGCTGTGGTTGTAGTCTTTCCAGAACACAGATTATAAGGGACAGGGATGATCTCAGGTACAGCAAGGACAGAGTAGCTATATGCATTGGAACCCTCAGTGTCAGACTCTTCCATGTTGGAGTTGTCTGAAATGTTGTGAAAGAGAAGAAGAATAGGAGGAACTTAGGAATTAGATTCCTTATCAGCAGAGTTAGAAGAAGTTGAAGGGGAAGCCTGCCAAGAGTTGTCAACCAAATTGTCTCTGCCTCTAGGTTGACTTCTCTTTTCCTGCCTGGTTTCTAGGATCAGCTCCCTAAGCATGGGGATTTCTGCAAACTTGTGAGCTATGTCCCACCTGACTGTAGTTATGACAACCCTGTCACTTGAACAGGTTTTGGGCATTCACAGCTAAGATCTGTGAAGAGGGGGGATTTATGCCTGACACAGAATCCCAAATCTCTTGCACTACTGAACCTTAGTGAGTGAGGTGTTTTCTTGGGGTGGGTTTTGATACTCTTCATAGACGTAAGCATAGCCTTATGTGCCTTAAAGTTCAAAAATAATAGCTGTCATGGTAGTGTCATTTTTGCCTGGAATATATCGCCCAAAGGAAAAGAATAGGAACAGGAAAGCAGCAAAACCCTTGAAAGTGTTAGATGATTTTAATCTAGTAATTGACAAAAAATGGGTCAAAGCTGCCCCTGTTAATGATAAAGGAATTAACCTGCATCTCCCTGAATTTTGTCCAAATAATTACGCGTTAAAGATTACAAGATATCACTACCCAGTGGCGCTTGGCAGTTGGCTGGCCAGTTGCCCAAAATTATCAAATTATGACGTCATCAACGCTTTGGCAGAAGTCTCTAACTCAGAGGTGAAAATATTTTCTAGCCAGCCAATCAGATCCAAGTTTGACTCCCCCAGTTGAGTTATAGTCCCCCCATTTCCCCTCTGTAAACTTGTTTCCAGATAATTTTACCTACTCTTAATAAAGACATTCCCCAATATATGAAAGCTATCCTGGGGTCAAAATACCCCTTTCTCAGGCCATGGCCACTGCTGTCTTAGCATGGTTGAGAAAAGTCTATACGCAGGACCAACAGGTTTTATACCCATTATCTTGAAATCATTTCTTCTTGATGGTCCATTTACATCTCCTGTTTTCTGTGTTTTTAATCTTCTTAATTTGAAGTTTTGTTCCTTCCTTTGTAGAATTGTAGGTTCAAAGCTTCAGTGAAAATCTTTGTTCTCAGTTCTGATTTTAGTCTGGGTGATTTATCCACACAACCTTTATTTGAGCTCAGACCATATTTACACAACTCTAACAAGCTGGCTTGCCTTGAGGGCTTGAGCACAAGCAGTATAGGCATCATAGGCAGTCAAAATGTTACTTGTTGTTAGTTGCTGACCTTCCCCTTAAAACCTATCAACAAACTCAGTTAGGGTTTCATTAGGCTTAAAGGCAATGTGCATGAATGTGTCTTTCTTCACCTCTAAGATTAGATCTCTGCCAAACTCCTCAATCAGTAGTTGCTTCAACTCTTCTCAGGTGGTAATGGAAGGAATCTCAGGTACCACTACCTCTTGAAAAGTAGGGTGGAAGCAGGTCAAGATGTGTTCTTTCTTGATCTCATCAGTAGCCCTACACATGGCAGTTTCATATATGGTAAGGAACACAGAAATTTTAGACGTCTTTGGGTCAAAGCCTTGCTTGAAGGAGGTTTGAAATGATTCTCAGGAGTCATTCCACTATTATTAATATCCACCATGTGATGAGAGGGGGAAATCAGCCTCATATTCTGTGGGTGGCTGTCTGGCTCACAACTATCAAAAACTTTCCTCCAAAGTGACTAAAGAGTTGGAGTTGTGGGTGCCAGTTTCAGCAGCGCGGCCTGTCTGCTATTCAGAAGTATACATTTGATGTCCTTGGTTGGTCACCATAGTTGAGAGTTCAGCTAGGTGAAAAGTCAGAGAAGGGCCTGTCAATAGACATGGGTAGAATCACTAGTTGACAGAGTCAATTAATTTGATCATTTCCTGAAAGTCTGTGTCTAGAGCATTATGAACCTGCTTCATATGATCATTTCTATTGGCTAGAGCAATCAGCTCTCTAGCGCAATCAATACAGGGCTGTCCAGGTATTTCTGGGCAAGCATCCTTTATCTTTGGAGGGTCCTGGCAAACTGGTGTATTCTGTGATGACTGCTTGTAGCTCCAAGATTTCTTTCTGGAGTGCAGCCACCTGGGTTGTAAGTACAGCCACCTGGGGGTCAGGTTGAGGTGCAGCTTCTGGAGGTGCTTGGCTTTTTGTAGTGGCACGCAGCTTATGAATGGTATCCCATAACTCTTGTTCTTGTCTCACCAGATCTTTAGAAGGGTTACCACTGGCAGAATATTGGCTCAACTCATCCATAAAGGCTTGCAATCCTTGGATAATAGTAACTGTAGTAGCCTTTTCCTGTACCAACTCACCCTGCATTTCCTGCATACTTCTTGAGGCAACCTAAGCCAAGTGTTACAGTTGCTCAGCAGTATGGACACATAACTAATTGAGTTTTACTACTAACCGCTTAAGGTCAGTGTGGTGAGTGTTAAGAGCAGAATCAACCTGGGCCTGCCAGGGTTGTTGTAGCTGGTGGAACTCCTGGGGACGTTCACAAACATAGTCAGGGACATAGGAGTGCAGGGTTAAATAGATTTGGTTAACTGAGCTTGGGAAGTAATAAGATTTTTCTGGTTATTGGATACTTGGGAGAACAGAGAGTACACCCACTGTTGATAGGCAGAGAACTGTTCCCAATGGTTGGAAACAGCAGCACTAATAGAGGAAATTCCATGGAATTGGAGCCCCAGTACCATCTGATGATGAACTAAAGCAGGTTGAAAAAAGATGCAATTAAGTAATTTGCAGAGTCAGCTGCTGAAAGGAAGTAGTGCAAAATACAAAAGGAGCAACTATCATCTTGTAATATTTTATAGACTCAAACTGGGCCTGTCAATCAGAGATGGCTCTTTTGTGGGCTAGCCTGAGGGCCACTGACATGATTTTATCTAGGTCAGGGGTTCCAAACAGGTAGGCAACAAGACAGAAAGCCATTAATCAGATTTAGAAAAGTAGGAGTATAGGCAGGTTGGCAATGTCTTCTTCCATTGGAGGGCTGGAAAATTCAGGCAAAGACAGGTACTGAATTGATGGAGATGAGGGATCAGAGAAAGTTGTTTCAAAGGGAGTATCCAAGGGGCTTACAGTCCCTGTAGTGAGCATCATTTTTTTGTGTACTTGGGCGCATTCAAGAGACACAATAAAACCCTAACAGTATGATTGGGTTTTTACTAAGCCAAGATTAAGTCTTCAGGGATAACTAAGGAATTTACTTTAAGGCCCTGGGAATGATAATTATCAGAAATCTTCTCTAGACTATACTAGGGGGATACCAAAGTACAAATATAAACACAAAGAAAGAGTGTAAAAAGAACTTAATTTTTTGATTAATCTAAATTATTCTTATAGGTTAATAGTCTACCACAAAATGGTAGAAGGACAGATAGATCACTGGCCAATCTCATAAGTGGGTTGAAGATCACTCAGTTTATCAGTTGGAATTTAAATGAGTCCTTCACCCAATTTGGAGTGAAACCAATTTCAAATGGAGAAAGGGAACTGAAGGAGTTCACACTCAAAATGTGATCCCATCAAAGGCAAAATTGATCATGATTGAATAGTGGGATTCACAACAGTTATTCCAAACCCCCTTTCACATCAGATGAGATTTTTTTATTATGAGTTGCATTATTGGTGTAGAAGAGCTCAATTTAAATCACCTCAAGCCCACTTTAGGCTGGGAAATTTTAGCTAAAAATGTCAGGAAGCCAGGCATAGGTGGAGGCACTGGTTGACTCAGGACAGAGTATGGCTGGGCCAGTGGGTAATGCCCACCATAGAATAGTTGCTAACTTGATAATATAGGATATGTATTGCCCAAGCAAGAACCAAGGCCCTGAGTTGGGCACCATAGTGTCTATCATTCTCATCAAAGTAATTTAGAGTACTCCAAACAGTTGGGTGGACGCTGACTCAGTGGTGGTGAGGGGGTCCATTTAGGCGGTTGGGTTGCGGGGTTAAAGGCAGAGTCATGGGGACAAAGTAAGCCGGTATATAAGTGTACTTGTCCTTGAACAATAAGGGTGACACCTCAATCCTTTTTCCTTTGTGTCCTATGTATCCTGTCTCTTTAGTTCTGGCCAAGGGGTCATTAATAAGAATGGTCTCTAAGTTGTAATCCAAGTAGGCGGGGTTGGGTGAGTATTTGATAAAATGCAAAGGTCCAAAGGGGGCTCCAGGGGGACGGTATAGTGCTTGATGCAGGTTGGCAGGTTGGTCTCTGGAGAGGGTGGTTTCCTGATGGTCTACTTAGCTGTAGTTGAGATGAAAGATCACTAAAACTAGATAAGTTAGGATTTGTTAAACCGTTCATAAAAATTTATTATCAAAAATGACAATGGGTTTATCCCTATACCGCCAGGGTTCTTATACCAGGTGGTTTTGCTTCTTTACTTTTTGCGGAATTCAGGTCTCAGGACAGTTCAAAGGCAGGGCATGGATCTTGGCTTAGAGTCTTGAGGGCAGCAGATCCTATTTGTGCTTGCTCTGGTGAAAAGAAGTGGTGATGCTTTGTTCTGCTGCTACTTTTCACCACATCACCTGAGCAGTCAAATTGTATTACCTGTTCTGGACTGTAGTCTGACATTAGCTGGTGATCATTGATGGGACTGGCAGGAGGCCTTGTTGTAACCTCCTTTAGGCAAGCTACAACTTCAGCATAGGTTTGGGTCTTTGGAGGCACATGGTTAATAACAATCTGATGTCCATTTGAGGAATTGTCTTTAAGAGTCTGGCGGGTCTTGGGGTAATTTGACAACCTGGTCTGCAACTTAGCAAGTTGGCGGGTTTCAGTCCATTTTGTGTGACTCAAGTAGCCTTTGGAGGATCAGGGTTTGATTACAGGGTTTCCAATGTTGATTTCAAACCTTCAGTCTTGACACTATTCAAGTTGGCAGGTTTCTGTTCCTCCTGGTTGGGGCAAGATATCTCTGGCAGTCCAGGGTTTGGCCCAACTGGCAGTCTGGCTGCCTCCTGTCTATCCTGGTTGTAACAAGGTTTTTCTGAGACTCCGGGTTTGATTCTCAGGTTTTCAATACAAGTATTGAAATAACATCCATGACAAAAAAGGACAAAGGAAGCATGAACTTTGGTTTTTAGTTTGGTTTAAAATAAAGTGCAAAGGGGTTAGTTATATATTTATATAAAAGATCCCTTGATGATTAACAAACCTTTTGAGCAATCATTGTATTTTTATCTTGTTAAAAATATACACCACATTTTTTCCACCCAGTTTATTCTGGTAAATAATTTTTTTAAGAAGATGCTTAATTCACCTCTGAGCTATCATCAGTTACTTTAAAATCATCCTCATATCAAAACAGCGGAGTCAGCCCCCTGGAAAATTTCTGCACAAGAGACCCTGTGCCAATCAAACTGACATCCCCATAACCCAAATCCAAATGTGAAAGTTCACTTGAATTTCCAAACAAGGCAACAGGACCCAGGAACAATCCTTATTTGGTAGACAGCTCAATTTAGCACTTGACTCAGAACAAGGATCAAGTCACCCCCATGTCCAAGCCAATTGGCCAATTGTCAAAATCATGTTCCTCTTAAAGTGATTCTCCCAATAATATGTAAGTGATATCTCTCAATAAAGACAGTTATCTAGTTCCCAAATATGTTCCCCTTGTAACTTGCTAATACAGCACAGTTATGACACTTGGATCTTTTTAATTTTCCAATGTCACAGTTAAATGATTTAAAATGTATTGTAAACAACTTAGAGCTACAATATCACCTTTTCTAAACCAAATAGATTAAGTGTTTCTGCAGATATCAATTCTCAGAAATCCAGAAGCCAAGGAACTTTATCTTCCATCATGACAATGTCCTAGAAATCCTGATATTAGGGAAATAAATGAGACCAGTGACTTTGGCATATATTGCATCATGTGAGAATGTATTGTGCTAATCAGAAGCAATAAGCCTTACTGGGCCTGCAGCCTAGGGGAAATGGGGCATTATTCTTGCATCTAGATAAAGGTTCATGATTATATCTTCTGTATAATACTATAGGGAATTTTACTGCATGATAACAGCACCATATTTTTCTCTAATTTGATAACATGATTTAGAGAAAGGGAACAAATGAAACAAATAAGCTTTGTTGTTAAGTCTAAAGGGGAACATAATAATAAAAAACATCCTTTATTTTTATAGATCAATATTAAGGCTTTTCCAGTTGCCTAGTTATTCATGGAGTCTTACAACAACACTAAGAAAGAGTCTGGAATAGCATTAGGACATTGCAGCAGGGGGCCCGTTATGGCTGGTTATTGTAAAGAAATTTTATGTCAGCACTAGATAATGAAGTAGATCAGCATCAGGAATATTCCTGGCACTAACCAAATTTCCACCATTGTGCCAATTTGGGGCAGGCAAAGAAAGTGAAGTAAAAATAATACTCAATACAAGAAAGATCTCCCCTCCCAAATGGAGGAACTAAATCAGAAGGAAAAAACGGAACTTAGTGAAGCCCCAAATAATTTATCATCTGGGTAGGAGCCCGCTGCGGTTGTGCAGGTGCCCGCCAGCACCCCCTGTCTGCCTCCTGCTGCCCAGGCCCCATTCTCATCCAGCCAATCAGATGCAACCAATGTGTATAGCCAATCAAAGAAGTCCATTTTAGAAGGGTTAAAAATATAAGGCAACCCATACCACTCAGAACAACTCACAATTAATTCCAAAAATGTGACCATCCATCCTGGCCCCAACCAATGGAGATCTAAAACACAGACCACATGGTTGGGGCTAGACTCATGCCAAAAAATGCCACTCAATATAAAAATAGGCAGTGTGAATATCTTGGACCCTTTTATCCTCCTGGGGCAACAGTGACAAAATCAACTGTAGGGATGCAGAAGTGATAATTCAAAAGTGGCCAGGCCGACAATTTAAAATTTCAAAACTAATTTAAAGAAACTCATCTGGAATTAAAAATTATCATGCCAATATAAAATACTTTTTATTCCTTCTATCAACTAAAGAAGCCAGGAAAAAGTAGTTAGGTTATTATAAAAAGCTGTTTTGAAAATTTAAAAAGTGCTGACCTGGCCACTTTTGAATTCTCACTTTTGCATCCCTACAGTTGATTTTGCCACTGTTGCCCCTCTTGGCAATAGACCAGCCAGAATTTATTGGCTCCAACCAAGAATTGCCAATTCAACCAAAGATTGCCAGTGAACAAGGGGTTGCCCCTATCCCAATTGCCCAGTGCCAACCCCCACCCACCAAATTTTGGGTTCACCCACCCACTGTTTTTACCCCCACTTGCAAAACTTTGCAAGTGGGGGTACTATACATAAAGGATCCCCTCTCAATAATGGCTTGTGCTATTATTGGGAGCAATACCCCTAAATAAACTACTTTTTAATCCCCACTCTTAGCCTAGGCCTTAGACTAGTTGATTTCACCCTAAATCCACAAACAAGTGAAGATAAACTACTCATCTTCACAGCTATGATCACAGCTTGCCTTGAGATTAGAGGGTATCATCAAAGGCCTGCTGCCTTTGGGCCCTCAACAGAAGAATTGAGCCAAAAGTATTACAAAGACCCTGGGCAACTCAATTCTTTATACACTAATTCTTGGCCTGCTCTGGTGTCACCCCATTCCGCTCTCTCTGTCACCACATACACCTCTGCCTACTACATATTGACCTACTTCATGGGTGGATTTGGCAGATACAATACCCATGCCAAGGTGTTCTGATGATTGATGACCATTTACCCCATTGTCACTGCTCTGACAGGTTTTCAGATCACCAATCTTCTTCTGTACCTGCTACAGGTAGTACCTACTATGCTTGGGTATTACAATCTGGCCCAATACTTTGCAATGAATCAAGAGCAGTATCTTGAAGACTCGTATCCCTTGACAAGTGGAGTCAGCTGTCTACCTGGTGTTGCAACTGAACCAATGAGGATTCAGTATTTGGAATTGGCAAAGACAACAGTCCAATAGAAAGGACAATAATGAATAGAATAAGGTATTGTTTATTGTAGAATATTGTGGTTAATATACCATATGGGGAAAGCCACAAGGCCACAAGGGGGTGGCATAGTGGGGAGTTCCATGTAAGGTTCAAAGCCAAGGAATAACTTGTGCGGGGATCAGCAAGTCAAATTGGTGAAGCTCCTAATTATGATGAAGTACCTGCCATTTGATATTGCCATCAGATTAATCCATGTTGTTAGATACGTCAAGGGGCGGCCCATCAAGCGCCCCCTGTGTATTTTAAGATACGTTAGAAGGCAAGTCTGGAAACTTGGGTGCAACACCCCCTTGCCCCCTGTTTGTTGTCAGACACCAAGACTGGAGTCTGCGGAAAGTCTGGGAAGGTCCGCACAAACAGCCTTTGTGTGGGGATGGTGCCGCAGGGGCACAAGCAATTGTGGTGAAGCTTCTTGGTATTCCCTTGGGCATCTTTGAATTGATAGGTATGATTGTTGTAGACAGCGGCTATCTTGAAGGGCCTTAGGTGGTTGGGCTCCAACTTGGCAGAATTGGGGTTGAGGGTGTAGACAGGGTCACCTACGGTGTACCTGGCTTTGAGGTGCTTTGTCTCTCCTTCAATTTGCTTGTGTTCAATTTCCCAGGCTTTGGCATGCCATTGATCTAGGGATGGGGTTGTTACTAGGGGAGGCTTTTTGGGAACTCTGGACTGTAGCTTTCCCTGTTCAACTCCTGTCAGACTGTCAGGTGTCCTGAAGGCCAGTTTGCTAGGGCTGAACCTTATGCCCCTGTTGATTCTTGCTTGTAGGATAAGTAGAGCAGTAGGCAGGTGTTCAGTCCATGCGGTGTTGGGGTGCTCTTGTGAGAGTTTGGCAATCAGGTGAACCAGCAAGCCATTTAACTGTTCTACTTGCCCCATTGGCTTGCGGATGGTAGGGAGTCATAGCTATACTTTTGAGTGCGTTCTTGGCGCAGTATGCTTTCATGACATGCCCAAAAAGTTTGGGGCTGCCATCTGTGATGAGATGTTTGGGTCGCCCAAAGTGGGCCATAATTTCTTTGCCAATGAAGCAGGTGATGGTGGTGGCAGTATGGTTAGTTGTTGCCCAAGACACTGGCCAGCAATTGAAGTAGTTGATAGCAGTGATAATGTACTTCTTCCCCAGTCTGTCTTCAGGGAGTGGCCCCACAATGTCAAGAGCCCACTGCTCAAAGGGTTCCATGGCCTTGATGGGCAGGACAGACTTGGGGGTGCAGGTTTGGATGTATTCTTTTTGCACAGCATGCACGTTTTGAGGAGATCCAAGATGTCTTGATGCATGCACAACCACCAAACCTTTTGTTTCATGATCTCAAAGAGGTTATGCCCCCTGATGTGACCCAGGGTTTGGTGGTAGTGCAATATTGTGTCCCCTTGCTGCGTGGTGGGAATGTAAGGCGTCTTCTCACCTGTCTCTGCCTGGCGGCAGATGCTACTAGCATTAGTGATGAGCTGACTCTCATTGTCCTTCAACTTGGAGATGGTTACCAAATTAAGGCCTTTGTAGCAAGTTGCCTCAGGGCGGAGGTAGAGCATAGGCCAATCTGGGTCCAAACCATTGTCCCCAGTGATGGACGCTATGTAGAGTTGCAAGAGGGCGTCAGCTATGACAAGTTCCTTCCCAGGCTTGTACTCAATGCGCAACTGGTAGGGAGATAGACGCTCAACCCAACCTGCTTGGCGGAGTGTCAAGTGGGGCTGTGTGTTAAAGTACTGGAGCAACTTGTGGTCTGTCAGGATGCGGGGAGGAAAGGTGGCTCCTTCCAGATAACAGCACCACTTCTCAACGCAGTGCACAATTGCTGCCAGTTCTTTATCATGAATAGGGTAACATTGTTCCAAGTTGGTGAGTTTCCTGGATTCATATGCCACGGGGAGGAAGACACCATCATCCGTTTCTACCCTTAGCACACCCCCTATGGCCCTGTCAGAGGTATTGGTCTCAAGTTTGTACTGACAGTTTTGATTGGGAAATTGCAGTACTGGTGCTGTTGTGAGTCTTTGCTTCAGCACCTCAAAGGCTTGATCTCTGACAGGGGTCCAATGGAAGTGCTGTTTGGTGTTGAGGAGCTTGGTGAGAGATGCAATTAGTTCCCTGCAATTGGGAATGAACTTGCGCACATAGGCAACCATGCCTAAGAATGTCTGCACCTGGCCCACATCAGTAAGGGGCGGCATGCTGGTGATTGCCTTGATTTTGGCATGTTCAGGCTTTATCCCTTGGGCAGAGATGGTGTGCCCAAGGAATAACAGTTCCAACTTGAGGAACTTGCATTTGGAGGGTTTAGCTTTTAGTGGTTTTTCCAAAGGGTGTCAAGGACAGCACAAAGGTGTGGAGGTGCATGGTTTGATCTTGACTGAAGACAATAATGTTGTCAAGGTACACAACCACACACTTTCCAATCAGTTCCTCAAAGGCTTTGTTCATCAACATGGAAAAGGTGGAGGGAGCGTTAGTCATTCCAAAGTTCATGACACAACACTCAAATAACCTGTAGCGCGTGCAGAAGGCAGTTTTTGCC
This sequence comes from Entomophthora muscae, assembly GCA_014839935.2. Classification (NCBI taxonomy): domain Eukaryota; kingdom Fungi; phylum Entomophthoromycota; class Entomophthoromycetes; order Entomophthorales; family Entomophthoraceae; genus Entomophthora; species Entomophthora muscae. The sequence goes on from QTSX02007258.1 coordinate 137,216, forward strand.
TCATCCCCTGGTGCAATGCAGACCTGGTTGTACCCTGCAATGAGATCAATCTTGATAAAGACTTTCACACATGCAAGTGTATCAAACAGGTTGTCAATCAGCAGCAGGGGGTATTTATTCTTAACTGTCACCTCATTTAGGGTGTGGTAGTCTGTGACCAGGAAAAGGGACCTGTCCTTCTTGGCTACAAAGAAGAAAGCCACCCTTTATGGAGAGAGCAAGGGGCAAATGAAGCCCTTATCAAGCATGTCCACAAGGTGCTGGCAGAGAGTCTCATCTTCCTTTGGTGTAAGACAATATAATGGTTGTGCTTTAGGTAACAATCCTTGGAGTTGCACAGCGTGCTGGATCTCCTGGGTAGGGGGTAGTTGTTTGAGTGTTTCACTAAACACGTCCTTGTACTCCTTGAGGAGTGCAGCAAGCGCTGGTGGTGGGGAAGGGTCAAGGGAGGGACCGCAGATAGTTCAGTGCAGATATTTTTGACTGAACAACGGTTGAAGTCTAGTTTCCCCCTTGAAGTTGTACAAGCCTGTCTCTGTTATCTTAACAAACACAGTATTGTCAAGTTACTTGCTCATTTCCACAGGGTAAATCTGAAAGCCCACCCCATTTCTATTAAGGGTGATAACAGATGTATCCCAGTTGATGTAAGGACAGTTGTGCCAAAGCCAGTCAAGGCCAGCAATTACATTGTGGCTGAGCCCTGCTATGATTGGCCCAGAGAGCTTAACCTGGAAGTTTCCCATCCTCACAGAGAAGGGTACCGTCTAATGGGTAATTGCAACTCCACAGGAGTCAGCTACTTGTACTGCCTTGAGCCTGCTAGGCACTTGTTCCAGTTGTTGGGAGTCGGCAAACACCTGGTCCATCATAGTGTGGTTGGCCCCGGTATCTACCAGTAATTTGTGGGTGTTCCCACGGAAACAGAAGGGATAGGATAAGCGGGTTACTTTATTTGAGGAGTGGCTTGCTTGTAATACAGGGTTGTCACTGTGGACTTGAAAGATGTCCAGGGTTTTGACTTCATGAATGTTGTAGTCGCAGGGGTTCTTTGCGAGCAAGGATTGAGAGGATGGGTAAGGTGGGGTTGCAGGGCCTCTTGTTGCTACAACCCCCAGGCTTTTCCCTGATCCTGGATCTGCGCTAGCTGGAGCTACCCCTTGAGGGGGCGTTTAGTCCCATTATCCTGCTGACAGGGGCTGATGGCAGCCCACTTTATTTTGACCACTGCCAGGTGTTGTATGAGGTTGGGATGAAGAGTTCACTGGTACGGCAGAAGCCCATTGAAGCCTGGTTGTTAGCCTCCACAATGGCCTTGTAGCAGTCATCAATGGAGGTGCAGCAACCTACAGGGACCCACTTGCAGATATGGGGTTTTAACCCATTGATGATGAGAGTGAGTAGCATTGCATTTCCGCCAGTCACAGCTTTGGGGGTGGCAGCAAGAGCTTGTTGCCAGGCAGCAAGGTACTCAGGAACAGAACCAGTTTTTTGATTGCTAGAAGAGGGGTTCCCACAACAATAGGGGAGAAGGTTTTACTGTAGCGGTACTTTGCAGCATCTTGAACGCCGCCCAGGTAACGTCAAGTTCCTGATTGGCCCAGTTGGTGAACCACACAGCAACAGGCCCTGTGAGGCAGCCAGACACAGTGGCAACCCACATGGGCTCAGGAACCTGACAGATACAGAGGCGGGTTTTGGTGGACTGGAGCCAACTGACAATGTTGGCCCCTTTGACGCTACCCGCAAAGGATTCTAGCTGAAGGTTGAGCATGCACTGTGAAAGGGTATGACTGAGGCGGGGTGACGCTGGTGTCACACTGCCCAAGGAAGAGCCAATTGTACACGCTTGCAAGGACTAGCTGGTCTTGATAGATGACATACCCATCAGGGATGTCCCCCTTGGGGATTGGCAGGAAAGTTTCTTGTTGGGGAGTAGCCATATGGCCTGTACTCCGTCCTTTCTTAGGGGGATTTTTGTTTTAGGTAGGTTTTCAACCTACCACTGCTACCACTGTTGCAACTGAACCAATAAGGATTCATTGTTTGGAATTTTGGAAGACAACAGCACAATAGAAAGGACAGAATAACAATAATAATGTGTTGTTTATTGCAGAATACTATAATTAATATATGATATGGGAAAAGCCACTGGGCCACAAGGGGGTGGCATGATGGCATGCTTCATGTTAAGATTGAATCCAAGGAATAAACTGTGCTGGATCAGCAGGTCAAATTAGCAGTGCTCCTAATTAGGATGAAGTACCCGCCATTTGATATTGCCATCAGATTGTTCCATGCCATTAGATACGTCAAGGGGCAACTCATTGAGCGCCCCCTGTGTATTGTAAGATACATTAGCAGGTGAGTCTGGAAACTCAGTTGCAACACTGGGCCACTTTCTAAGGCTATCTAGCCAGAAGTTAGCTACTGGTTCACAAGGTTATTATTTCACTTAATCAGAGCTACTCTAATACAATAGACCCAGGGCCTTTCATCTTGGAGTGTTTTCCAGGTGGCCCAATCCATGGTGGACTTTTCTAGACACAATACAGATACCAGTCTATATGATGGCCCTCTTGTTACAGAATATAATTAAAGTCTAGAGTATTAACTATAATGATATGTATATTTGGGTGCCTTTTGAGGTGAAATAATTAGTTGCACAATATCTGTATGTTCTGTTCATTGATTATGGAGGGGATTTTTAATGCCAGGATGCAATTTAGTTATTGATCCATTGCTTCCATGGCCCAGCCACCAAAGTTTTTTTGAACCTGTTATAAGGCTGCATAGCTATACCTTGCAATCATTGATAGAATCTGTTGATTAGTCAATATCCCAAAATTCTGACAGGTTGGTCAGTTTTTCAAAATCAAATGGTGAAAACAGGGGTCAGGATTTTTTAAAGGTATTGGGGAATTTCTGCTTTCACCCATTATTATTAACCATATCATTTAAATTGTCTAACCTGGCCAGGGGGTTGCTGGCTTTTTTGCCGGTTCTGAATCTGTGAGTGGTATTATCCCTTCTGTTTAGTGCCCCACTTTAACAGATCTTTATTGGATGCTGCCATTATGGCATGGATATTTTATTGAGTAAGCGGTAGGATACACCATTTCAAAAACGCCATCTCAAAATACGCCATCTCAAATTTTTGCTATCTTGATTTACTAGTAAAAACACCATTTTGATTTATGGCATTTTGACTAAGAAAAAAATGTTTTAAAATTTTAGATTTTTTGAACTCCAAAAACTACCAAAAAATTCCCAAAAATAAAAATTCAAAAAAAATTTCTAGGCTTAAAAAGCCTCAGAATTCCAAATCTGCAATAAAAAATGGGGTCAATTAGTAGCAACATAGTTGTGTAAAGCCCAAAAGTTAAAATAATCCCAAAAACAACTATTTTCATCTATTTTTTTCTATAAAATATACTTTAAAATAAGCATATGATTGTACCAAATACCAAAAAAGTTGAAGAATGGTAAAATCAAAGGAAATAAGAGAGAAGATAAATAAGACTTTTATTGAGGAAGGATCATACATTGGTTGAAAGAGCAACTGAGATAGCTTGGAGATGCTCAAGCTTGCTATCCTTGGAATAGTAGGCAAGGACCACCTTGCTAATCTCTGTATACTTTTTTACCTCTTTGGTTTGCTTGGGAGGATCATCCTTGGTCTTCATGCCTGTTTTAAAGAGGCAGCAGAGATGGCTTGTTGAGTCTTGAGATGGACCATGATTTTGTTGAACTTGGGCTTATGAACCCAGACCCTTGTGGCAAATTGACTATGCAACCCTTCAAGAGAAGAGGTGGTCTTGATTAGGCCATCCTTTACCTGCTTAAAGAGTTCCACTGGATTGAGTCACCACACTTTCTGATGTGGCAAGTCCTTGAAACACTCCAATCCATTGAGTTTCAAAATACTCTATGAATGGAGCAAAGGATACCTGGTTGACAATAATGTAGGGATGATGGAGGAGGGCGTTGTAGAAGGCATTTGTCTCCTCCTTCCGCACAAGGGCAAAGGCAGCAAAGCAGTTGAACACGTCCTTTGCTTCCTTTGTGCCTTAAGTGTAGACCAGCTCATGAAGTGCAGAGCACTTTTGAAAGCGGCGGCAGAGTGCCTGCCAAAAGTGAAAGTAGCATCCCTGAGGGGAGCTCTTGAAGACTCTAATAAAAGCATTAGCCTGAGCCTGCTCAAAATCTACTACCAGGTATTCATGGTTTGGAAGGCTTTTGGGCTTTTTCTTGATTGAGGTGGCTTCCTCTGACTGGGCCTTTTTCTTGTGCCCTCTAGTCTCCTTTGGCTCCTCTTCAATAGTTGGGAGGATCTCATCCAACTTGCCTTTAATATTGTTAGAGCCCAGACATAAGTTTCCTGCTTCTTATTTGGGAGGAAAAAGAAGACCAGGGGAAGAACAAGCTTGCCAACCTGCCCATGGATATTCTAAAGCTGACTAAGGAGCTTTGGGCAGGTTGAGAATGTTCCATCTGCAAGCCAGGTCTTGCATTTTAAAAGGCTGCAAAGATCCTGGGAGGTAGCAAAGCAGATGATCCACTCTGAGGCATGTTGCCCATCATTGTGAAGGAGAAATCTCTCTTCATGCTGTGAAAGTTTTTGCTCTTCAGTTAAAATCAACTGGTCAATTGATGTAGCACTGACGCCTTCAGTGCTCAGAGCATATCTCTGGTCAGTGAGATATCTCTGATGTTTTGAGGCGCCACCAACAGTTGCCAGTTGGGTATCATTTAGATTAATGAGTTCATTGTTTACAACCTCAGTTGCAGTTTGGTCTTTGGTGGTTGGTATGAACCGGTAAAGAAACCAGCAGATCAGTTGATACAGTGGATCAAAGGGCTTGGTACAGTCATGACCAATAGTCAGGGCTTTAAAACAAGTGAACCCATAGGTGGTAAGTCTAGCTGGACAGCCAACGTTATCACATTTGAAGTGATGCTGACAGATGGGCTTCTTCTTGTTATTGCAGCTGAAGCTGTAGCCCTTGTGGACAAAGCCAGCACCCTCTTTCTTGGTCATAATCTGATAGCTGGTAGGGTAAGTTGGGGGCACAGCAAAGGAGCCATTTCTGTTGCATACATTATGGATGGTATTAAGATCCCAGAGCTCAATTGACTCATCTGCAGGAGCACCAGGATCAGGCTCCTGCTCTTCTTCATCCTCAGGCTCTGAAGTGGGGACAGAATGGCAATTGAAGTTGAACAACTTCTCTTGAGGGTCTGACGGGAGTAAACAAAAGGAGAATGGGGAGGGGTTGGGCTTGTTTTCTCAGGCTCTGGTGAGGGCGTAGGTGTCTTGGGAGGAGCTTTACCCTTAGAAGACTGCTTTTTAGGGGTAGTTTTGGCCTTCTTGGCCTTGGGAGGAGTGGTCTTACCTTTGGAGACCTTGGAGTCTTTGGAAGCAGCTTTGTTGATGGACTTGGGAGGCATCTAAAAGTGAATTAGTATCAAAATATGAGCAATTTGGGGGTTGTTTTTTTAAAAAAAACAAGAATGTTTTTAATATGAAAAGTATCAATATTTTTACATAGAATTGTAGAGGAGATCAAATAATATATACTATAAAAATTTCAATGTTTTTTATTTTGAAAAAATAATTTTTTATTAGTAACGCAAGTAGGCAAAACTTTGAGTTTTGACTGAAAACTTGCTCTCGAGATGGCGTTTTCAAAGTGACGTAATTGAGGTGCCGTAGCTCAAAAACATAGTGCTTTTGACCATTTTTTATATTAAATTAACAAATTTACAGTGGAGCTACCTCAACCAGGCCAAAGAGTAAAACTTGAATTTCTCAAAAACTAGCTTATACAACTGGGGTTAAAAATACCCAGTTGTTTAAAGGAGATGAAAAAATATATATTTGTAAATTTTCATATGTTTTCTTATATTTTTTATTAATGTTGGTTTTGACGTGAAACTATACTTCTGAAAAGTGGAAAGCAAGAATTGCGGTGGGGGAATTAATATAGCGTAGCCTTGTGTCATAGGTGATTTCCCCTTATTTTCCCCTATCTATTGTGCGCCTTGAATCAATTGGGTGATGTGTAACTCAGTGGAATTTGAAGTGAATTAGATCAAAATGGCGTAATCACCCTCTTCTATATTAAAATCAATATTAAAATATTTTATTGATGAAACCCTTATCAACGTATTCATGTATAATAAAGTTATAAATTACATATAAAAAAACTGGGTTTTTTACCCAGCAATGACAATCACTAGAAGGACTATCATAGTGGTGTCTTTTTAGGTTGTTCTTATTATAAGTGTCTTAGATTAATACTATAGGAACATCTTCTGGCACTATACTACAGGCTTTATTTTAGCTCGGGTATAACCTTATTTTAGTTTAAGGTAGATGGTGTAATTCAAAATGATGTAAAGTCGAGATGGCTTAAACACGCCCCACACTAAGTGTTTTCATATGTAAATGAAGTTAGCAAAATAAGATTTAATTAACCTGACTCGAAGTGACGGAATTGAGATGACGTAAATTCAAGATGCCGTATTATAAAAGTATATGTAATTTTTAACTATTTTATTGTTTATTTTATTTTTTTGTAATCAAAATCACTAACACAAAAAACACCATCTCAAATTAAATTTGAGATGGTGTTTTTCGAGATGCCGTTTTTGAAATGGTGTATCCTACCAGGTAAACAGGTGTGATTCTGGACTGGATGTGTTCAGCCAATCATACCCCAAATGGTATAGAATAGAATCATGTTATAACTAATAAGTATGCTTTAAAGCAAGTGTTGCATTTCTCTCAATCATTTTAAGTTTTATGCACTTTGTTTTTAACTAGAAGAAGGCTTTAATGAAATAGAGAGATATGGTATGCAGCTAAGACTATGGGGATTAAAGGCATGGAGTTGATCATCATATGGCCAAAAGATAAATAGCAGAATTTCTCACTTGAGCCTGGGCTTGCCAAAGCTCATATAAAGTATTCCCTGCTATACCAAAAGGGTCAAGCTGAGAGTAATGAAAAGGCAAGCATGAATTCGTTGGATCCTCCACACTTCTTATCCTAGAAGAAGCTAACTTTCAGAATAACTATAATTTAGGTTGCATATGTGGGAGCCATTTTGTAGCGTGCTCATTAATTGTGCAATGAATTCGGATTTTGTTCACTGATGAGGATATTAGTTCATGCCAGGAGCTGGTCTGGCTGTCAATTGATCAATTCCTGCAGGCAGGGCAGCCATATTTTTATGTTGGCTTGGCTCTGGACGGTTTAAGATGTATGATTGCTTTTATTGGTTGAATCCTTTAGTTAGCCAATATCCTAAATCCTGACCGGGTCAAATCATTGCATGTCTAAAATTTATATGTAATAAATGGATCTCTTAAAAACTTGAAGGTACCTGATTTGAAGAGATTAGTTATGCAGATGGTTTCATTAAGAATCAATTCAGAAGCCCATTTGTGATCAGGAATGCTCATCCTTCCCAGCAAGGAGCGGATTGAAAATTTTACATGTCGGTTTAAAAATCAATAACTAAATCAGAATTTAACTGATTGTTATTTATTGGTGGCGGTGAGTTACTGAAAGAGGATTAAGTTTACATGATATTCAAAATAGATAGCATTGGCCATGTTTTTAGCAGGTTGATCTGTTGCCCATCTTTTCCAATGAGGATATAGAGTTTATTAAGTGGCACAAAGCCTTGATGTAAAGAGGCACTCCATAGAAAGATGGTTCATCTACAACTGCGGCTTGAACTAAAGTGATTAACTTGAGTGGATATGGGTTTGGTTTATTTTAGTAAGTTGAAATAAACATCTCTTCGGTTTATTTGTTTAAAGATCAGACGATATAGTGGCTGAGGTCTGAACTGATTGATTCGGTTTATCAGATAGCTAAATGATCCTGCCTATTGGGGGAATTATGTGATGTGGTGCTATGAGAATACTTGGATCGGCCACCATGTTATATGATTACTAAACTGGACAATAACTTGAATTGATGAGTGGTTTTCATGAGTTTAATTTGGGTAATTATTTGTTTTTGATTGATATAATTGGCGGCACTTAATCAAATGTGAAATATAATTTATATTCGACTAATCGCCCGTTTAATTTTGGAGAAATGGCAATCTACATGATTTAATTTCAAGTCGGTTTAAAAAGGAAGCAGATGGAATTGGGGAGGCATGAGGTTTACAAAGTTTATTTTGGTTGTGAAACTTGGATTGTCCCTGGATATAGTTGGCTCTGAACGCAGCCTCCCTAAAAAGATTGGTAATCACATCATAAGCATTGGTCAGAAGGTAGACACTGCTGTTAGAGGAATAGAAGATGAAGCAGCTTACTTTAGCGAGCACCACACCACAGAACTGATCGAGAGGTTGATTCGAGTTTCTGAAGGTTCTTCCCCCTTCGAAGTGAGTCCTGAACGCTTTCTTCCTTTAAGCAGCGTGCCTGAACGTGTTGCTTCTATTCCCAATTCCGAAGCTGAAGCGTACCGCGCAGTACACCATGCTGGGCTCTCGTATTGCCCAGCAGGCGCCGTCCGAAACCTGATCTGCAAGGCCTGCCGACGCTTGGGAGGTGGCGTCGAAGTGATTGGTATATTTACCGATTATACGTACCAAGGACGCGCAGTGCTCCTGTTTGACAAGCACCACAATCAGATCGTGCTTAGCTACCGAGGATCGCTATTCCTTGAGAATTGGATTCAAGACTTTGTTTTTCTGATGACACCTGTGCCTTATGCCAAGGGAGTTAAAATCCAACTTGGCTTTAGGCAAATGCACCAAAAACTGTATCCTGATATCATTGGGCCTCTCAGAGAAGCCCTGGACAAATATCCCGATAGCAAGCTTTTAGTCACTGGCCACTCCCTTGGTGGTGCCTTGGCAACAGTGATGGCTAGTGATTTGCTGCACCGCGACGTAGTCCATCCCCGAAGGCTAAACGTCATTACATTTGGTGAGCCACGCGTAGGAAACTTGGAATTTGCACGCTGGTACAACAGCCAACCAGCACACATCACGCGAGTCGTCAACGAGAACGACATTGTGCCACATTTAGACCCGGCTGTCTTTGGCTATGTGAACCATGTCTCTGAAATGTACATTCAAAACAACCACTCTCGTATTTGCTCCACCACTGCTTTAGAAGATATCACTTGCTCTTTATCTAGATTCCCTAACCTCTCCATCATCAATCATAACCGAGCTTGGGACTTGCCGCTGGGTGTTTTCGCATGTTGATTTCTATATCAACCATTTTAAATATAACCTTTTCCATACACCAACTATTGTTTTGATAAACTGTAGATGTTCGGCCAATCAAATCACATCCAGCTTTTAAACTCAATTATGCAAGTCAACCTATTTATACGGAATAGAGAAATTGGCCTCTTCGATATATTTTAATAAACATAGGTTAACTCAGCACCGTTCATTTAAATTATCAAAGATATACTTCTGAAAAGTATATACAGAAGAAATATAAAGGATAATAATTGAGAAGATAATCATGTTTTATTTTGACACAAGAATAGTAGTATATATTATCATGGCAAACCACATCTATCTTTTAACACCCATGTTTTTGTTCCAGCTAATATTTTTGTATGTGATTAGAAATGCTCGTTTTAGATATTGTCATGTATAGGATTCAGACTATCTCACCCCTAGATACCCTTTGGATCGTTTTGCTGGTGCTACCAGTTGTATACAAGTTGTGTATTGCCTGGGGACATATTTCTCCAGGGGGAGTAATTGCAGATGTTGCAAAAAAGATCAAGAACTAAGAATAAACATGAAACCACAGCTAAATATCAAAACAGCTAGGGAACTACTTGAAGTTTAAATAAAATCACTCATATTTGGTCTATTTCTGATTCAATTAAGAATGCTTCCCAAGCTATCAAGCATAAAACAACAGTCACACTGTTTCAATATTAATTAATTTTACCAGAAGAGGGCAAAGTACCAATAATATCTTCCTCGATATCAGGAATCTGAGTACTATGGGTCAGCGGCAACTGTGGTAAGTTCGACTCCCTGGTGCTCGACACTATAGCAAAGTGAGAATTCAGCTTTCTCCCTGATTGACAATGGGAAATCAACACTTTTTTAATTAACAGATCTTGATGTACTGAAAACTTTTAAAATAAAAAATTAAGCCTTACAGATATGGTATACTAAATTGACCCCAGAGAGCTCAAAAATGCAATAAAAGTGTACCTTAACTAATGTGAATAAGGAGAAATAAGCAAATATTTCTCATTTTACTATGTAATTTACACTCTTTATGTATATTTTTAGCTCATTGGAATTTTATTTTTTATGGTAATTGTCAAGATTTTGTGGTCTTGAGGAATTTTTTTAATTGATGGAAATTTAAAGAGGATAATGATAGGGGACTTCATAGTGACATTCTGTAGCTACCAATTGGGTTGTAGGGTACGGCTACAGCCTGGTGGTATTCCAAGTCCGTAGGATAAAATACACATGGTCTGCAAGTAAGTGGCAGCACACTCTACTTGGATTCTTCTGACAACTAGGTGTCGGAAAATAGTTATACAACAATAGAGATCTTCAATCTCTATCTTCAAGGATGAATATGTTTTGCTTGATCTCTAATCAGAAGAGCACCTTATATAGGGTGGATAGGCCCTCTTGCCAGATTATAATCTGACGCTTCCAACTCTTACTAGTCAGTCTATCTGTTCCCTACACTGCTAGTTTCAGCCCCCAGAGTTAGGCAGCCATGCCAGTCTGGCATGGGACTTCAATAGATTACTGGACCTCAGCTTATCATATCAATGTAATGGCAGCATCTTGTTGGTAGGTTCTGCATATGCAAGTTTAGTTACCCTGTCAACTGGGTTTTTGTATTATGCAGTATTCTTCTGAATGACCTTCTATATTAAACATATATTCCAGTGTGTCTTCAAACGCAAATGTTTGGTAGTAGCCATCTTGCATCATTATTCCAGAACACTCTTTCTTATTGGCTGAGGAGCGTTCTGTGATTATAATCATGAATTATTGAGCCTGTTTACTCAGGTTCAATCCAATGAGGAGACCATTCTTGCATCAGGATCAATCTTCAGAGTAATAATAAGAGTACTGATTACCTGAGGCCGGATCAAGATCAACTACCACATCTTTAAGCATTCCAGCTTCATGGCAATTGGCTGTCTTAACCAATCAGATGGGGGAATAATGATCAAGTCTACCATATTATTTAAGGGTCTTGACAGTAATCAAAAAAATATAATAAACACAATAATAGAAGTTATGCAAAATATGAAGAAATATTAATATTTATTTGATATAGTTCATATAAGTATAAATGTGAATATATTATGCTTTACTAGTACATTAATAAAAATATAGATAATTCACTTACTTTCAACTATAAATATTCATTTCAAACTTACCATGTATACATAAAATAATCACTGCTATCTGATTGAATAAAAAACTTAAAAATTAAAATTAAAAACTGAATGATCAGAACTAAAAAGTAAAATTAAAGCTAAAAAGTTAAAAGTAAAAATCATATAACTAAGCAAGCAATTTACTCTTCATCATTCTTTCCCCTTTTCATTTTAACCCCTTCCAGGAGGGCAGTGGCAATAAGCTCAAGCTGCCGCTTAAGCTCAGAGACCTTATACTTGTGCTTGGCTGCACCCAGGATGGCCTTGGTGAAGAGGGTGGAGCAGGTTGTAGGCTTGGTGGGGGGATGCGGCTGGCGAGATCTCTGAGCTTGGAGGTGGTTTTCTCTTGCTCATTCTGCAGGAGAGAGAAGACCTTATTAAACTTCAGATGAATCCCAAAGTTGGCCTTAAGATGCTTGTGATAAGCCTTTAGTGCTAAAGTGGGCTTGAGCTCCTGTTGATGGCCGCCTGGTAAACATTCCAACTAGCCTTAGCGCAGGCCTTGCCTTGCCTCTGTGTGACAACCTTCCCAATCCAATGGGGCTCTAAATACTCAAGGAAAGGCTTGAACTCCAAGTGCTTTGCTATTTAAGGATCCTTTGAGAGAACCTCAAACCCCTGCACAGTGTGCTCTGGCTTTAAAAAAGCCAAGGCACTGAATTTTGCCAGCACAAATTTAAAGGTGTCTGAAGTTTCCCTCTGGCTTGACCTACTAAGCTTGGCATGGGTCTTCACATTCCAAGCAAATTCTTGGAAGAAGTGCAAGTGGCACCCCTGCACCTCTCTGCTAACAGCTGATCAAATGCATTGAACTGAGCAGGCTCAAAGTCCATGATGCAAATGTGAGGCCCCAGAGCTCTCAGCCTTACCTTTTCCTCCAAGTCCAGGGTGGCCTGGTCCTTGTCAGCGGCAGGAGGGTTGGCGCAGGTATAGGGGGGTCTTCTTGGCAGTGTTGTTGTTGTCAGGAAGGAGGGTTAGTGGTTGGCAGAGGATGGATAAATCATGGGTGTAGATGGCCTTGGTGGCCCCAGGGAGAAGGAAGAAAGCAAGTGAAATCACCTGGATGTCTATCTATGCATAGACCATACAGAGCTGGTAGAACATCTGGGGGAAAGTGGCAAAGATACCATCAACCAGCCAGGTTAAAGCCCTTTTTTAACTCCAGCAGGTTCTGCCAAGTAGCATAGCATATTATGTGGTCTTTGCTGCTGAGCCCATCATTGTGAAGGAGGAAGCACGCCCCACTTTGAAGCAACTTGAGCTTGTGGGTGAGCGTAAGCTCAGAGAGGACATCTGAGGCCTTGAGAGGAGGGGGATTGGCAGTAATTCTCTTGTTGCTGATGAACTTAACAAGTTGCTCCTGGTTGAGCATCAACTTAAGATTTTTGGGCTGCAGGTGTTGAAGGGCCTTGGTGGCCAGATCTGAAGCGCGGAGGTTGGCAGAGGTGGGGACCACTTGGACAAGGTACCACTTCAGAATAAAAGTGATCAGGTGATTGGGGGGCTCACAGGTGTGCTCTCACTTCTCAGCAGTAACTTGCTACCATTTTTTGGTGTTCAGCCAGGGCCCACAAGTCTTATCTCTACATACAAAGTGCTTGCTCTTGGTGGCGCTCTTTTGATTATTACAATTTAAATGCAATTATCTGTGACGTAACCAGGGACACACTTTACTGACATGATGGTAGAAAACAGGGGAAGCACTTGGGGACTTTGAATTCTCTGTCCACATTGCAGATATTATGGATGGCCAGTGGATCACAAGCTATGTGACCAGAAGCTTTGAACTTCTTGGAATATTCCTCAGGCTCATCCTGGAGATCAGATGATAGAGGGGGAAAGAGCCATCAAGAGGAGGAGGGGAAGGGTTCTTTAAGACCTACTTGAAAGCCTCCTTTTTCTTACCAGAAGAAGAGGTGGGCTCCTTGGCAGCCTTTGAATTCTTGGTATGGCTCTCCTTGGTGGGTTTGGATTCAGCCTCTGACTCATAAAAAGAGTGATCAGTGAGGGAGTCATCACTTTTATTTGAGGAATTGGGGGAAGTTGAAGTTGAGGGTGGAGTGGGGAGGAGTGGGAGGAGATGGGGTGGGGCAAGATGGAGTTGGAGAATTTGCCTTTGCAGGCTTCTTGAAACTCTTGGGGGTGAAGGCAGTTTCTTTTGAGTCCTTTGAGACTTGGCTCTTGGTAGGCTTGTTGGATTTAGATGATCTTGGCTAAATAAAAGTTTATTTTTATAAATAAAACAGTATGAAAGATATAAACACAGAGGTAAAGCAAAATAAAAGTTAAATAAAAAGTATTCAAATAAAGCTTTATTTATTGAGAAAAAAATATAACAAAGTAAGTAGAAGCAAAATAGAAACTAAAGTAAGAGGTAAAGGTTAAAACATAGAAATAAAGTGAATTTATGATGAATCATCAAAGATGTTAGGTTCAGCATAAAATCTTAGTGCAAAGCCAATGTAAAAATATAATTAAAAATCAAAAAAGTACTGTAAATTCAGAACCTAAATGTAAAAATACGGGATTTTCAAATCATTGGTCCAAATTTCAAATCACTTTTGCGGGCAACTCAGCTGAGTGAAAAATAAAATATTTAATAAAATAAAACATTTAATTGACTTTTTTTGATTTATTTAAATTGGCAAATTTCAAATCTCTTGAGCAGATAACTCAACCAACAAAAGACCAAACTCAGAAAACAAATGCAGGATACATAGATCAGAAATGCGGGATTCAATGTACAATTTGAGGTTTCCTGAATTTCAACCAAATCATAGACATCATGTAAAACTTAACAAATCTGAAATTGCCGGATTGTCAAATCCAAGAACCAAATTTCAAATCAAAAATGAGGTGAATTTGAAATAAATATTATTTATTGATGTCTCAAAAAGGATGATGAAGGATCTAGAGTGGATTTGTGCTAATTCTTTTAGGAATCATAGGCATTCTCAAAAATCACCCTATTCCATTTTAGGACGGCTAAAATTTAGATGCTTGATTACAGTTGATTTTAAAAATCAACTGAAATCAAGCATCCTTAATAGCAGTACATGAATACATAGTGCAAAAAACTGATGGTTTATCTTTTCTCTTTTTCTTCCTTGAAAAGAAGTTTTGTTGGCCCCTTGGCTATGCCGGGGGCCAAAAAGCTTTTAAAAAAATTCTGCATCATCAAAAGAGTAGCTCATAAATCTTTATATGAATTTATGGTTGCTATATTAGTGATTTAGAGTGCAGAATATTGCATCATTTCCAGTTTAGACAATTTTACATTTCACTTAATTTCATGTCTAAACATGGTTGTTGAGATTGTATTTTCCATTTGATTTTATCCAGAGTGGAGCTTCTTGATTTGGGTTGATTTATCCTAGTTTCTTACTTTACATTCAATTTGGATTCCAGTTCCTGCAATTAATATCTGAGTTTACTAGTGGCATTCAAAAGTGATTTGAAATTTGGTTCTTGGATTTTACAATCCCACAATTTCAAAAAACATAGTAAACTTAATGAAAATGGTTGATGGATTTGAACGCTTCAATATTGATTCCAGTTAATTTGTTTTGTCCATTGGAAATATGCAGTTCAACTTGAACTTTGAAAAGTGTCTATGAGTTCCCACATTTTTAAAAATCCAAATAAAAACACAAATAATTAAATTTAATTAAAAAGGCCATCCAGCAAAAGTGATTAAAAATTTGGACCAAGGATTTGACAATCCCGCATTTTTACGTTCAGGTTCTGAATTTACAGTATATAAAAATTATATGGAGAGTAGCAGGAATAGTAGTAGATTATAATTGCAAAAAAAATATTATGTGGAATTTTTTATTGGGAGTTGAAAACTCAAAACATTGTAAAGTGTCAAGTTTGGCACTGTCAAACAGCTGGGAAAAGCTGAATTCTCACTATCAAGTATGCCAGAGTCAAGCAGAAAAATCAAATTTACTATTGTTTTTACATATAAAACTTGCTTAAATTTAAAGCAGGTTTAAAGTTTAATCCAAAAGCAAGGCAGTTTCATATGCTCAAAAATAAAAAATAAAACATAAGTTAAAAAAGTAAATGAGTAGGAAGGTGTTTATTAGTGTTTAATTTATTCTGTGGGGAGCTGGGAGTGAATTATTTGCCATAGTGTTGTTCAAATGTTAAGAAGCTCTCTGTACTAACCCCCAAGTTAAAGTGTCAAGTGGACAAGTGTCAAGTGGCACTCATAGTGTGTCACATATTAATTTGGCCTTATTTCTGATTTTTTGATTAGTTAAATCCTAAACCAATTGTGTGGCAAGTGAATAGAGTCAAACACAGGGGGAGTTGAGTTTCTGTTTTTTATAAAGTACATATGAAATCTCTTAATAATTGGGCTTAATTAATGTGGCACCACTTAATCCACAAACCTGGGAATGACATAATGTAAAACAAGTGGTATATTTGATTAATGTCTATATCACTAAATCCATTATAGTGGTGCTTGGGAGCCTAATCAACAACTATGGACATTAATAATAAAAATATAATAGTAAATACCAAATTTTTTATAGCACATATTTATTTTATTAATAATATTAAAATTTGGCTTAAAAAGTGTTGAGCTGGTCACTTTTGTTTTAGCGTGTCAAACACAGGTTTTTATTTCTATTAGTAAAATTACTTATAAATTGTCCCTTAAATTGGTATTTCAGCTAACTGATTTATTAAATGGCGTTGAATTTGATTAATTTAAACTTGGTTTTTGGTTTTGAACCCCTAAATTACTAGTAAAAATTAGCTGAAAATCAGTTAAACCAAAAATACTAATAGATTTTTCTATGTGGCACTCAACTCCCTGGTACTCAACAAAGTGTTGAGTACCAGGGAGTTGAACTTACCACAGTTGCTGGTCAGCTGGCCCATCATCCTCTCCACACATTAGGTAGCCAACACCTAGATGATATTCTTCCCTTCAACCAAGATAGAATTAGGGTTGATTATATTGATAGACTATAATATTTAGAAACCCTAAAACATCTTCTATAGTCAAAATCTGATCCATATCTATGTCAACTACTGATTGGCTAGATAAATATAGATAGACTGAGAGACAACCAATTCATGTCCCAAAGTATTCATATATGACATTATAATACCATGCTGCTGCCAATTTACAATAGTTAAGATTATTGTATAAATTGGAAAGGCCAGACTCCTGTCAGAACAGCAACTATTTCTCTATGTCAATAACCTAATATTCATTGTGTTGCAACATCTTTAATTACTCTCTTCTGGGAAAGCAATTCCCCAAGTAATTTTCCAAGTGATTTCCCGACTAATCTTTAAATCAGTGACACTCTTATCAATGGCCCATCTAATATGAGGATCAAGCCTTTCAAATCCTAAGTGAAGGCTAATTTAACACACCTCATGACTAATATGATGTACATGGAAAGCATGTGGCTTCCTGTCATACTATATAATCCCTAATATTGTTACAAAAGTAACAGTTTTGAGGCCCTGGGCGGGAATCAAACCTGCTCCTAGCCACCAGGCGGGGCTAGCGGGCGGGGGAGATTTTCCTGCACCCGAATTTTTGCTTTTTGAAGAAAATCCAGGTGCAGGAACCACTCCTGCCCTGGTGGTAACTGAGGGCCCCGCTTTGGGCCCCAAAAGCTACGCCCAAGCCTTGGTGGGTAGGCCTGGGCAGGCTATTTTTAGCTGCCCAGTAAACCCAGATCAAGCCCACCCTCCATTAAGTAATTTGGAGTCCCCAATTGGGGACCCCTTTTTTAATCAAGTTCTTTGGGCTCAAGAGAGCCTGTCAAGCCAGTCCAAAAATGGTGATCAAATTGGAAAAAACCCCAAACCCCCAGAAGCCAAACCTGCCAAAATCAATGACCATCAATAAAGCTAAAAAACTGTTCCTGAAAACCTCAAAAATAACCATGAAGCAGCCAATCAAACAGAAGAACCTGAAATGACAAGCCTTGCCACACAGATAGCATCAGAAGAATACCTAGATGCACCTGCATGTGAGTAATTATATAAATCAGAAGCACTTGAAAAAGTTCTGTATTGTCATCCTTACCAAATAAAGTTGTTATGAACCTTTGGTTCACCAATCTGTTTCCATACCTATTTTTGATAATCTCCCATCTGCATACACCCAACTGTTAGTACCCCTCTACTGGGATAGATAGTCAGACTCCAGTTGATAAAACCAAAGCCTTTGACTACTACTTCCCACCCAATGCTCCATTTGGCCCTGTGCATTTCACTGAGTATTACGCCAATCCTGACCATGAACCCTGGACATTGGAAGACTTGCAGTGGTACACCTGCCCAAACGCTCCCAAGGAACCATACCAAATTGTCCGAGACGCAAAGCAATCACCATATACCCTTTGATCTTCAATGTGAAGTACAACAATCCTGCTGCCTACTTGGTCCCCATGGAACTGCCCCCAAACTAAACCAACCATCTCAACCCCCCCACTTCTGATGCCTCTGGCCAGAGTAGTCAATTCCTGGGAGTGCTTTACCTTGCGCTCATGGGATTGATTGACTCTGCTTTGCCAGCAGCTGGACTTTGGGCGGTGGCTGGGAAGGCCCTTTCCTACCTGGTAAAGTTGGGTCCCATCATCTGGTGGGCTATGCCAGTACCTGCTTTGACTCCTCCCTCACCTGCTGGAGCTCCACAGTACTCCTGGTACCCTGACAAATATTCTATCAAATAAAGTACCATTCTCTTCTTAATTTTCCCATTTATCTTGTTTCATATATGTGGTGAAACTCATCACCAGTCAGTTGCTGAAATCCTGATTGTTGTTGAGTGCTTCCTGACTGAATAGAATCCAGATTGTCTTCTCAATAGGGCCATCATTCCAGATGTATATGATAACAACTAGCTTCCAGATTGTTTAATCCCAACAACTTGATTCTGGATTTAAAGTACACCAATTCTCAGTTAAGTTAATTCACCAAAATTTTAACCAACTGTTGTTGTAGATCAACTACCCCAACCTTCAGCCTTATTAACCCCCTTGTGCCGCTGGGGCTGTTCCACCTCTCCTGATTGTTAGGCTGATCTTCCCTGTTCACATTAATTTCCCCCTCTCTTAACCCCCACACAATTACTAACTTACCTTGAGCTATCAAGTGAGTTGTAGTATTTAAACCCCTTCTCTTATTTTCAATAAATATATGTAACCCCCTTATTTTTGAGCTACACCATTGATTACTTTGTTAAGTGTATAATTTAAGGACTATAAAGGCTAGTCCTACCACTGACTAAATTGCCAACCAAGCTTGACTATAAGTCACTTGTTGAGGATTTGCTTCCAAGTAATTGCTGTTGCTATTACTCTGAACCCTATGTCCTTTTTCAGGTCAACCACTTTGTATTATCTCCACTTATCTGGCATCTGACTAGTCCAATCCCAAGTGTACCAACCGACACCTAGATTGTCCTACAATCTCACTATCAGAACTCTTGACTGTTGGCCAACCAACAGACTTTCCCTGATAATTTTAGTAAGAGTACCACAATATATTTCCCAGAATTTTATACTCAACAGTGGTAGCACAGGTAGGTTATCCACACCTACACAACTTGAAAGAAAAGTCCCTCTAAAGAAAATAACCCTGCAGTTAGCACTCCCCACCTCCTGGAGAAGATCCAAAGAAGGTAAAGAAGTTTTCATGGGATATAATTTCTTCAAAAATATACATATACCTACCAAAATTTACAACTTCTTAAGCATGTAAGGAGTCCTGAATCTGCCTCTGATCCTTGAGGTACCCAAAATACCCAACATTGTATTTCAATGTCTCTGCGCAACAGAAATTGGAATGTTCTCAGGACTAAACAGTTAAAACACCAACCTCTGGATTCAAAGCACCAAAATAAGTTCACAAAAGTGGCTATCACCAAAGACTCTTGACAAGTAAACTTGCCGTACAAGTTATGGGGGCTGCCTCCTGCTTTGTGAGCAAATGATTCAACCAACACCCTGGCCATAATGAAGACTTAGACATTTTCAATAGTGTCTTATTAAAAATTTGTCATCAAATATTCTGATGTTGCTATCATAATGAAACTATGAACCTTCAAAATGACAGGAACCACTGGGGAATAAAGTGCAGCATAAGAAGACATACATGGTTACACTCCTGACACTGTCAACTTTGATGAGGCTGTACTATGACTGTACTTCTACAACAGACTCCCAACACACATCCTCCATAAGTTTGATATTAGCCCCTGAAAAACCTTCTGGGAAGCTTTCTTGGAAGGGAAACAAGCTGCACAAAAATCTGATAACCTGCATGTAACCAACAAGCATAAAAAAGAGCCCTTTAGTAAAGAAGGATAATTGGCCTAACAAACAACCCAACCAAGCTAATAACCCACACCCCTGAGTCAGAAATTGTACAATTCAGGTGAACCAGATGTATACTATAAACACACCAGATGAGGGGAAAGCTTGGGAGAGTGCTTAGGCAAAAACTCTTTCCCATTTTACAAGAGTTGTACAGGACCAAAACATGGACTCAGTTACCATGATACAAGTACCCCCAGCAATCATATACTGTTTGCTGCCCAAACTGGAAATGAACTTCTCATGTATCATTTCTGCTTTTGCAGATATCAGGGCATAGCACTATTTGACACTGGAGCAGACCAATTTCTC
Source organism: Entomophthora muscae (assembly GCA_014839935.2). NCBI lineage: Eukaryota > Fungi > Entomophthoromycota > Entomophthoromycetes > Entomophthorales > Entomophthoraceae > Entomophthora > Entomophthora muscae. Next base: position 157,310 of record QTSX02007258.1, read on the forward strand.
ATTAACAAAATATTCACCAACCTCATGAAGCTACCCACATTCCAAAGTAACATCAAGATAGTTAACATGGCAGACAACAGGAGCACACCCACAACAAGATAGGCAAACCTTTCAGGGTACAAAGAAGAGATTTAAAAACAGCCTTTGGTGGCCATATCATTTGAATACCCAAACATAATTTAGTACTTGGTTTCAATGAGAAATACAAAGCCTCATATTGACTGGGATAGAGCTAAACTCACCATACAACAAGGAGAAGTACACCACTATGTGTACCCCACCTGCATTGACACTCTTGTGAGAGACTATGTGTTTGTAAAGATTACCAAAACAGAAGAGGAAAAGGACACTAGTAAGATTGACTGGAATACCTGAACATGCAGGACCATCCATTTAAAAAATGTGGAAGCCTCATTTGAGCAAGACCTAAATCATCAACAACTTTCCAAGAGTCCCTTTTGGTGTTCAGGAGAAACTGTTGGGTATGCCTCCTGGAAGAGGGATCTAACATAGAGTTTGTAAAGTTACGCCTCCCCCTTAGGCCACTACATCAATTCCTGTCAAATGCTTGGGAATTTCTACCAAATTATGTTTGAATATTTATCTAAAATATTAATGAAAAAGCCCAAGAAAGGCATCAATTTAATATTTTGGAATTATTCTGAAGATGCTCCCACCTAACCCACCCAAGAGACACCCCTGTTTAAATATCATGTGCAAGAGCAGTTGGGAGTAGTGATATTTGCATCCCAAGCATATTACTGATGTCAGTTGGTCCAGCTTTCATTTTGACTATGTAGATTCAAATTTTCTTAAGATCTTCCTGCCTCAAGAAATGCATTAATATCTGTTCATATCATTGGTCAGTTGGTTTGTGACATTTGATCTCCCACCCCAATTCATATACTCCTTTAAATGAATGCAAGAGTTGTAAAAGACCTTGCTTCATCATTCTATACTCTAATAAAGTTCAAAATTTGTTAGTCTAATCTGAACATTTTGTTTTGGCTGTTGTTTTGGTGTTCTGTTGATTCCTTCCTCTTTGGCCTCTCAAGAGTTGTTAGTGACAACTTTTTAGTTGTTGTTGAAACCATGATTTTTATTATGGTTATGAGCATGGTTTTATTTCCTCTTGACCTGCTCCCCAACTATCACAGAGTTGACCTTAGGGGAAGTGTATCAGAAGCCCAGACCATTTATTTCATGACTCCACAAGAATAATATGCAAAGAAATTTTACCTGGACAAAGATTTAGAGAAGGGATTCATTTGACCATCAAAGTCTCTTTTTGGCGCAGCAGTCTTCTTTTTAGCAAGAAGGATGGAGGGCTACGCCTCATCACAGATTGTAGAGCTCTCAAAGAGGTCATTATTAAGAACAGTTACACCCTGTCCCTGATTGATGAGCTATTTGACGCCCTAGGGTGTCACAGTTTGTGGTGACAGCTCTAAAAGGCTATCAGGCTTAAGCAGTACTTAGATATGTGAGCACCAGGCAAGGTGAAGTACAACAAATACGCTGCAACCATAAAACTGAGTAGTTGACAACTATTATCAATATATAAAGATCATAGTATTAATAACATCAGAAGAGGTTCAGGTGTTGATCAGCAACAGGTTAACAGGACATGAAACAGAGTTGGTGTATAATAGTCTGTTGGATAATAGATAGACCATATATTGTTGCAACTGAACCAATGAGGATTCAGTATTTGGAATTGGGGAAGACAACTGTTAAATGGAAAGGACAGAATAATAAGAATAAAGTATTGTTTATTATAGAATATTGTGATTAATATACTATATGGGGAAATCCACAAGGCCACAGAGGGGGTGGCATAGTGGGAAGTTCCATGTAAGGTCCAAAGCCAAGGAATAACTTGTGCAGGGATCAGCAGGTCAAATTAGTAGCACTCCTAATTAGGATGAAGTACCCCACATTCAAGATTGTCATCAGATTAATCCATGTCATTAGACACGTCAAGGGGAGACTCTTTGAGCACCCCCTGTGTATTTTAAGATAAGTTAGCAGGCAAGGAGGAAGGCTTGGTTGCAACACCTCCCCTTGCCCCCTGCTTGTTGTCAGACACCAAGACTGGAGTCTGCAGAAGGTCTGGGAAGGTCTGCACAAACAACCTTTGTGTGGGGATGGCGCAGCAGGGGCGCAAGCAATCATGGTGAAGCTTCTTGGTATTCCCTTGGGCATCTTTGAGTTGATAGGTATGATTGTCATAGACAGCAGCTATCTTGAAGGGCCCTAGGTGGTTGGGCTCCAACTTGGCAGAATTGGGGTTGAGGGTGTAGACAGGGTTGCCTACGGCGTACCTGGCTTCTAGGTGTTTTGTCCCTCCTTCAATTTGCTTGTGTTTAATTTCCTGGGCTTTGGCACACCATTGGTCTAGGGATGGGGTTGTTACTAGGGGAGGTTTTTCAGGAGCTCTGGGCCGTAACTTTCCCTGTTTAACTCCTGTCAGACTGTCAGGCATCACAAAAGCCAGGGTGTTATGGCTGAATCCCGTGACCCTGTTGATTCTTGCTTGCAGGATAAGTAGAGCGGTGGACAGGTGTTCAGTACATGTGGTGTTGGGGTGCTCTTGTGAGAGCTTGACAATCAGTTGAACCAGTGAGCCATTTAACTGTTCTACGCGGCCATTGGCTTGCAGATGGTAGGGGGTTGTAACTATATGTCAGAGTGCGTTCTTGGCGCAGTATGCCTTCATGACATGCCCAACAAGTTTGGGGCTGCCATCTGTGATGAGCTGTTTGGGTTGCCCAAAGTGAGCCACAATTTCTTTGCCAATGAAGCGGGTGATGGTGGTGGCAGTGTGGTTAGTTGTTGCCCAGGCCACTGGCCAGCAAGTGAAGTAGTCAATGGCAGTGATAATGTACTTCTTTCCCAGTATGTCTTAGGGGAGTGGCCCCAAAATATTGAGGGCCCACTGCTCAAAGGGTTCCATGGCCTTGATGGGCAGGACAGACTTGGGGAGTGCAGGTTTGGACGTATTCTTCTCACACAACATGCACATCTTGAGGAGGTCCAAGATGTCTTGATGCATGTGCAACCACCAAACCTTTTTTTTCATGATCTCAAAGAGTTTACGCCCTCTGATGTGACCCAGGGTTTGGTGGTAGTGCAATATTGTGTCACCTCGTTGTGTGGTGGGAATTTAAGGCGTCTTCTTGCCTGTCTCTGCCCGAGACAGATGTTGCCAGAATTGGTGGTGAACTGAATTTTGTTGTCCTTCAACTTGGAGATAGTTGCCAAGTTAAGGCCTTTGTAGCAAAAAGTCTCAGGGCGGAGGTAGAGCATGGGCCAATCTGGGTCCAACCCATTGTCCCCCGTGATGGACACTACGTAGAGTCATGAAAGGGCATCAGCTGTGACAAGTTCCTTCCTGGGCTTGTACTTGATGCGCAACTGGTAAGGGGATAGATGTTAAACCCATCCTGTTTGGTGGCGTATCAAATGGGACTGCATGTTGAAGTACTAGAGTGACTTGTGGTCTGTCAGAACGCGGGGTGAGAAGGTAGCACCTTCCAGGTAACAGCGTCACTTCTCAACACAGTGCACAATTGCTGCCAGTTCTTTATCATGAATGGGGTAACATTGTTCTAAGTTGGTGAGTTTCCTGGACTCATATGCCACGGGGAGGAAGACGTCATTGTCAGTTTCTACCCTTAACACACACCCTATGGCCCTGTCAGAGGCATTGGTCTTGAGTTTGTATAGGCAGTTTCAATTGGGAAACTGCAGTACTGGTGCTGTTGTGAGTCTTTGCTTCAACATTTCAAAGACTCAATCTCTGGCAGGGGTCCAGTAGAAGTGCTGTTTGGTGTTGAAGAGCTCAGTGAGAGGCGCAATCAGTTCCCTGCAATTGGGAATGAACTTGCGCACATAGGCAACCATGCCTAAGAAGTTACTCACCTGGCCCACATCAGTGGGAGGCGGCCTGCTGGTGATTTCCTTGATTTTGGAAGGGTTGGGCTTTATCCCTTGGGCAGACATGGTGTGCCCAAGGAATAACAGCTCTGACTTGAGGAACTTGCATTTGGAGGGTTTAGCTTTTAGCTGGTTTTTCCAAAGGTTGTTGAGGACAGCACAGAGGTGTTGGAGGTGCGTGGTTTGACCTTGACTGAAGACAATAACGTTGTCAAGGTACACAACCACACATTTCCCAATCAGTTCCTCAAATGCTTTGTTCATCAACATGGCAAAGGTGGAAGGAGTGTTGGTCATTCCAAAGTTCATAACCTGAAACTCAAACAACCTGTAGCGTGTGTAGAAGGCAGTTTTTGCCTCATCCCCTGGTGCAATGTGGACCTGGTTGTACCCTGCGGTGAGATTGATCTTTCTAAAGACCTTTGCACCTGCAAGTGTATTAAACAGGTTGTCAATCAACGGCAGGGGGTACTTATTCTTGACCATCACCTCATTAAGGGTGCAGTAGTCTGTGACCAGGCAAAGGGACCCGTCCTTCTTGGCTACAAAGAAGACAGCTGCCCCATATGAATGAGAAAAGGGCGGATGAAGCCCTTATTAAGCACGTCCACAAGGTGCTGGCAGAGGGTATAATCTTCTTTTGGTGTAATAAAATATAATGGTCATGCTTTGGGTAACAATCCTTGGAGTTGGACAGTGTGCTGGATCTCCCAAGGGGGGAGTGTTGGTCCAGTGTTTTGCTGAAGACCTTGTTGTACTCCTCAAGGAGAGCAGCAAGCGCTGGTGGGGGTGTTGTGGTCAAGGGAAGGGCCGCAGGTGGTTCAGCTCAGATAACTTTGACTGAACATTGGTTGAAGTCTAGTTCCCCCCTTTGAAGTCATACAAGCCTGTCTCTGTTATCCTAACAAACACAGTATTGTGGAGTAACTTGCTCATTTCCACAAGGTAAATCTGAAGGACCACCCCATTTCTATTAAGGGTGATAACAGATGTATCCCAATCAATGTAGGGACAGTTGTGTTGAATCCAGTTGAGGCCAGAAATTATGTTGTGGCTGAGCCCTGCCATGATTGGCCCAGAAAGCTTAAGCTGGATGTCCCTATTCTCACAGAGAAGGGTACTGTCTCATGGGTAATGGCAACTCTGCAGGAATCAGCTACGTGTACTTCCTTGAACCTGCTAGGCACTTGGTCCAGTTGTTGGAAGTCAGCAAACGCCTGGTCCACCATCATGTGGTCAGCCCTGGTATCTACCAGTAATTTGTGGGTGTTCCCACGGAAACAGAAGGGATAGGATACGCGGGTTACTTTATTTGAGGAGTGGCTTGCTTGTAGGACGAGGTTGTCACTGTGGACTTGGAAGATGTCCAGGGTTTTGACTTCATGGATGTTGTAGTTGCAGGGGTTCTTTGCGGGCAAGGATTGAGAGGATGGGTCAGGTGGGGTTGCAGGGCCTCTTGTTGCTACAACCCCCAGGCTTTTCCCTGATCCTCAATCTGTGCAAGATGGAGTCCCCCCTTGCGGGGGCGTTTAGTCACATTACCCTGCTGACGGGGCTGGCAGCGGCCTACTTGATTATGACCATTGCCAGGTGTTGTACATGGTTGGGATGGAGCGTCACTGGTACAGCAGAAGCCCATTGAGGCCTGGTTGTTAGCCTCCACAATGGCCTTGTAGCAGTTGTCAATGGAGGTGCAGCAACCTACGGGGGCCCACTTGCAGATATGGGGTTTTACCCATTGATGATGAGAGTGAGTAGCATTGCATTTCTGCCAGCCACAGCTTTGGGGGCGGCAGCAAGAGCTTGTTGCCAGGCAGCAAGGTACTCAGGAACGGAACCAGTTTTTTGATTGCTAGAAGAGGGGTTCCCACTACAATGGGTGAGAAGATTGCGCTATAGCGGGACTTTGCGGCAACTCGGAATGCCACCCAGGTAACATCGAGTTCCTGACTGGCCCAGTTTGTGAACCACACAGTGGCAGGCCCTGTGAGGTGGTCAGACGCAGTGACAACCCACATGGGCTCAGGAACCTGACAGATACAGAGGCGGGTTTCAGTAGATTGGAGCCAACTGGCAATGTTGGCCCCTTTGACGCCACCCACAAAAGATTCCAGCTGGAGATTGAGCATGTGTTGTGACAGGTCTGACTGGGGAGGGGTGATGTTGATGTCACGCTGCCCAAGGCGGAGTCAGTTGTACATGCTGGTGAGGACTAGCTGGTCTTGATAGATGACATACCCGTTGGGGATGTCCCCCTTGGGGATTGGCAGGAAAGTCTCTAGTTGGGGAGTAGCCATACAGCCCGTACTCTGTCCTTTCTTAGAGGGAATTTTTGTTTTAGGTAGGTTGTCAACCTACTTCTGCTACCACTGTTGCAACTGAACCAATAAGGATTCAGTATTTGGAATTGGCAAAGACAACAGTCCAATAGAAAGGACAATAATGAATAGAATAAGGTATTGTTTATTTTAAAATATTGTGATTAATATACTATATGGGGAAAGCCACAAGGCCACAAGGGGGTGGCATAGTGGGAAGTTCCATGTAAGGTTTGAAGCTGAGGAATAACTTTTGTGGAGATCAGCAGGTTGAATAGGTAGCGCTCCCAATTAGGATGAAGTGCCCACCAGTTGACATTGCCATCAGATTAGTCCATGTCGTTAGATATGTCAAGGGGCGACTCATTGAGCGCCCCCTGTGTATTGTAAGATACGTTAGCAGGTGAGTTGGGAACCTTGGTTGAAACACCTGGTCTGTGAGAACAAAAAATCAATAAACAAACCAGATCCTGGGATGGATTGAATCACGCTATTCCCAAGTAAGGAAGGTGCACATGTCCACTGTACTATTAATAGTACACCTCAGAAGGTCCTTTCATACATAAAACTATAAGTAGAACTAGTATACCTATTGGTATCTCCTATAATAGGAATTCCATAAGATGTAACAATAATTGAATATTATTTATAAATATCTACTAAGGATTGGACTGCAAGACCAACTACTCTAAGATAAAAGGTCTAGTGGTCTATTGTCTTATAGAAGCTCTGATTAGATTTTACTAGCATAGTCAACATATCTTTTTACCTAACCAGCATTTATCTGCTGGCTTGATAAATCTGGTTTATTGTGGTGTTCCTGTTCTTTAGAGATGGCTATTGGGTGTTGAGATCAAATCCATAATCAAACTGTAGAATAACACCCTCATATATACTATTTATTGTAAAAGGACAAACCCAAATTATATGATAACTTCAAAAGGGACTTGCTATGCCCTACAATCATCATTAGTACCTGAAAACCCAAGAAAAATGTCATTCAAAAAAATATATGGTCTATCAAAGCATCTCTATCATCTAGGGGACCATTTTTGTGGTAATTTTTGGCACAATAATTTCCCAAATATCAAGGTTTTTTGCACTGCTTTACCTGTTCCTCAACCAGGAGTTTTCTACAAGTGAACTGAATAAATTTGTGTCTCTTCTGATCCACTTGACCAGCTTCAAAATCACTATCACCAGGGAAGTACTCTTTCACAAAAAGGAAGAATAAGGGTCAAAATAGTCTTTATTTACAGAAGGAAGATCCCCTTAGAAGCCTTCTGATCTTCCAAAAGATGTGTTTCCTCTTAACTAGCTGCTTCTTTAGTTATCACTTCTGGATGTCTTAAAATATCAAAATTAAATCTGAGATGATATTTACCAGCTCAGCTCTCCTTTTTTGACAGATCTACTGGTTTTATAGGCTTCTTTTCAATCACTCCTTTATAGCCCCTTGCACCAAGCTTTTCCTCTTTAGGATGGTTCTCTTCAAAGCTTAAACAAGACTGTACATCCACTTTCCTATAATAAAATAAGCTTCCAATCCTAAAGCGTTCTCCTACTGAATTTTGACATATCCACTAACCTTTAGGCTTTTGAACCAATGAAAAGAATTTTCAAAGCAGCCCTCAAACTCAACCAATTATGACATTGTCTTTTATCTTCAAGCACTTCAGAAGTTTCAACCTCTTCACAGCTCTGCTGCAACTCTAATGAGGAATGACTGTTTCACTTCTTGAAGGGATAAAAATTCTTGTGTAAAGGTATTAGAAGATCCCCAGCTTTCTTCCATGTTTATTTATTTTAAACTTGAGCATGCTACATAGTAAATCACTAAAGATTGCTTCCCTGTGATTTAACTGGTATTCTCTTTAACTTTCCCCGTGTCAAAATCAGGGAGATACATTTTTCAGAAACATTTGTCATTTTTATCACATACAAAGAATGTAAGGTTTGCCCATAATGGCGCAAGGTTATAAACTAAGGTGTGTAAACCATTTGTATTGTGGTTCTGGAGATACATAAGGTAGCAAAAGTTTGTAACATAACTTTACAAAATCTGGCTAAAAACTTGTACTGGCTTACAAGAGATGCAATATAATTTAACAACCCTAAACATAGAATATAAGGAGGGTGTTTAATAAGGATATATATGTTACCAAGAGAATATCAATATTTGCATATTCCCATCTTCAAATTGGTACATTTAGCTATTAAAAGATTCCTTGAATGAGGAAATGGGATAGAAAAGGCCTAAAGCTTGTTGCCTAACAACTTACATTTTAAACTAAAAATAGGTTGATTTGAACTAATCCTAGTTAAATCTAAAATCTAAAATTTAAATTTGTAAAGAAAAAGATTGAAATTTGAAAAGGGATGAAGGGAAGTAATAACTTAGAATTTTGGCCTAAAGCCTACTCTTCTGGAGCTGTTTATTTATAGAAAAAATGGGTTATTTCTATGGCCAACAATAGGCAGGGTAAAAGAGCCAATGTGCAGGAGCAGCCTGGGATTGTCAGGAAATATTGGAAAGGGAAAAAAACAGGTAGCTCAGTTGGAGCAACCCAAAGATCTGCTAAAGCAGAGAGAGGGAAAAGTGGGTGCTTAAATTACCTGATGTGCTCAAGGTAAAGGAAAATATTTTATTCTAACATCTTTATAGAATAGAATATTATATTAATCTATTTAAATTAAAACAAAAAGAAAGAAAAAATCAAATCCAACACATGAGTCAAAAGGAAAATAAGCTAATAATTTAGATTAATTAAATATTAATGTTTTTTAATTAATTTCATTTTTAAAAGAGAAAAAACAAGTATTAAACATTAAATTTAACCAAACCAAAGAAGCCTTCCCTTTAGGGCAGAGAATGAAAAAATTGCTTCATAGAAAAGTTTCTGCTTGTCTTTGATGTTTCTCTGAGATACTGTAAATATACCATAGTATCTAGCATGCTGATTATCTATTTAGAAAATCTAGACTATAGTGGAATCCTCCCAATTATACCTAATAGAGGCTAGTTTAATTTTTACATATTCCTCTGGTTCCCTCAAGTGATCATCTTGAGCTTTTAGCACAAAGTAACCTAGTTTAATTTTTAAACACCCTAAATTGTTAAGTTCAGCCACTGTGTCTCTAAAAACCACTCCGATGATGTTTTTAGGCACCCCATGCTTGCACAGTTACAGTAAGTGTCATCCTTAAAGCTACCTATAAGAAATGAGCAGAGAAACTGCAATCATTGCAGCTGTGCACCCAACTGCTTTTAGTCCCAGTTGGTCTTAGGTTTTCACTAAACTGTGGTATATTCTGCCAGGATTTGTCTTTTACTCTTACTATGAAGGGCTTGCTAGTATTATTTACTTCAAATTTACATTTTATTATTGCCCTGCAACGCTTAAGTATAAATCTTAATCCTTGCATTCCCTGGCTTCTTTCCTGATTTCTTCTGTAACCCTGATCTCCTAGCTAATTTTTAGTTTAGAGTTTGTGTCCCAAAGTTACCTGATCTTTGCTTGGTTCTGTTTTAAAGCTCAGAACCTTCATGATGTTGAAAATTATTTAATAGTGCTAAAATTTACCTGGGTATTGCTCTTTGAACTTTTCACTTGCTTTTGGACTGATTTTTTCCAATCTTCTGTTTTTCAGTCTCCTTCAAGACGTGTGTCATCCTCTGAACTTGCTTCTCTGTTGTCCTTGCCTCCCAACTAACCTTTAAAAGTTGGTTTCATTTTTGCTTTACCCTCTCTAATGAGATTGAGGTTCAACTTACTAGACTATTTTCCCCAAAAAAAGGTTTACTATCTTTGGTTAAACCTGATACTAAACACCTCACATCCTTTTATCAACCACCAACAATATAGCTTCAGCTTTCACTCCCAACTTCAAGTTGAGATTGTTTGAATTGCACCCCAAAAAGATTCTTGTTAGGTTTGAACCTTTTTTTCTTTTGCTCATTCTTACTTTTGGTTTGAATCTTACTTTCTTGTGCATTGTTTTATACAATGATCCTCTTTGATATTGTGTACTATAATTTAAGCAATCTTTACATTAATAGACATCATTTGCTTGTTAATAGCTTTAACTGTACAGCAGAGCCAATCATTATCCTTATTTAGAAGTTACTTTTTAAACCAATCTTCCATTGTGAATATTTTATTCTACCCCTTCTTCTTGAGTTTGATTAATTTCTGTAGTTTCCGCTTTACTTATTACGGGCTATTAGGTGCTCTGATACAACTCCTTTTAAAAGCTCTATCGATTTTTTACATTAACCAACATCAACATATCGGACCTGAAGATATTTGTTCATGCCATCTTTTAATGGCTTCAGACCTTACATGTTCATACCAGGGCAAATATTTGCCCAGATTAGCATGCATAATTGTTCCTCTCATCACCACATTGGAGTCATAGAGAGCAAACACCCACTTTTGTGGTTGAGCAAAACACTAGCCATTGTAGCTGAGCAACAAAAAAAGCACTGTTGATGTTGGTCAGGTAGCTGACTTTATCCAGCCAACATCAGCCCACGCCTACAAAGCAGCTACCAAAGTGTTCGTCGCACCAGCCTGATCCAACCCAAGGGGTATGGTAGCCGTTGATTTATGTCCATTTCACTTAACATCTGTACCAATAACTTACCGGGTCATACTAGATTGGGTTATAATCGAAACATAAACCTTTAGCTTTAATAAGATTGGTGTAACTCATTGATTTTAGTTTCCCTTCAAAGAGTCTCTAATTGCACCCGCTCTAAAAATTATGAAAAGCATCTTACTTATTCTGAGATGCTAAAGGTTGCTAAACTAAGCCTAGTGGTTTAAATATGACGTTTCTTAGGCGTCACCCCAACAGGTATACCCTGAAAAGCTATTCATCTGATAAATAAGATAGGTCACTTGGCTCAAATCCATGGTATCAGGGTTTCATAAGCTAGGCAGGTTATTAGATATCTCACAGTGGTCAGCTTTCAAGTAAGAAGTAACCTGATCTATATTCAGTGGCAGCATCTCCAATACAAAGATGATGTCCCCACTGAGACCACATATTAAACTTTTTGATTCTTTTGTAAAGCTCGTGTCTAGTTTACTTGTTCTACTCTTAAGCAGCTTTATCACAAAGAGCACAGCATAACTCAGGTACAGGTTTCCAGCCCCAGAAAGCTTTAGAAACAATAGTATGTAATGGCCAGGGGAGAGCTCTTGATATTTATTTACTTTATATTGATGAGTTATTTCCTGAGATCTACTATTGTTTAGCTTGGTATGGTATCTTGTCATTAAAAGTAGGTATATGGAGGGTGCAGCTTGGGTAGGTATGTGCAGGATGCCGGTGTGTTTTGATCCATGATATTGTTCAAATTGGCTTGGTTCTATGGTTGGACTTATATAATTGCAACGCATAGTAGGCTGGTAGAGGGATTGTAGTGTCATTTTTGTTAGGCTCACTGTGTAAGGACATGATGTACAGTGGTAGCAGATGATCAACTTGTTATGGTTTATATATGGGATGTTGGTTTACTTGAGTGGTTATTTGGTTTTAAAGCACTGGGCTGTGAGGTAAAGTGTTTGGGTTGGTTTTGATATATTAAGTGGAGAGGTTGGTTGGTTTTAGTTGGATTAATACATCAGTTGAAGGTCTGGTTTTGGATATATATTTGTTAATATAAAATAGGGGTTAGCTAGTGATTTTGGATGGCTAATTGGTGTCTCGGTTGGGTATTTGATGGGCAATTGGAGTGCGGCTTTAGATCAGCGGCAGGTAAGCTTATGTCGACTATGATTGGATTGCATTAGGAGCAAAAGGGCGGTACCGCTGCACGTCTCTCCGTGTCAAGCTGACCGAAATGACCTCGCTTTGTCTGATTTCAACAGCTAATCCAAACTAATCCGGCGTCAACGGACGAATGCGGATCTAAGGCAAGGTTTAGTCTGGCAGTTGAGAAGCTTTTTTGTGGGGAACGCTGGTGGCAGTTGTTTAATTTCATGGAGTTTCTTTGGTTGCACCTTGTACGAATGCGGGACTCTTTCTATTCCTGCTATGGCACTTCAAAGTCTGTTGATGGATTCGTTGGCTGGTAAATGGATGAGAAACGTGGGTACTTTGGTCGAGCGATCGAATTAAAATAAATGGCTGAGGTGGAGTCAGTTGATGCTTATGGAAGGATATCTGTCATACGTCTCTGTTTGGAACAGAGTTTGTCCTGGCATAAGTGGAATGCCAGTTAGCCGCCCTTGAAATGACGCTTTTATAATGGCATTAAAAATCTATATGATGGATAGATATTGTGACAAAAATGAATGATTCAACGAATCAAGCATATTTCTTGTTGTGAATCTTTAAAAATCAATATCACATTTAATGATGTTTACTAGGGGTGATGTTTCAATTTAAAAATAATTAAAGTCATCTTGCACAGGGCCTATTGGCAGCTACACCTGCTTTGAGTCTTTTTGAAGGCTCAGATGCACTTATATTTAAAGATGCAAATAAGTTTGCAATGATCTAGATTCACCTTGGTTAGAGAACTGAAGTGCCCCATCCGCATAATAATGGATCCTGTATTGGTACCTCATGCAGAAGCATATAAATATTACAACATACATACCATCAAAAAATTATATTTTTATTTCATATAAGCGTTTGATTGTAGCATGGCTACTTTAGCCAAGCCCAAAGCAAAACAAGCAATTTCCGGCTCAGGTCACCCATTCCAAATGTTTATTTTAGACCTTTTCTAAATCTCAACAATCCGTTTTGGCGTAGCAAGCCAAAGCATCTCTAGCTGCAACTAGTCAGAGTAGCACAGAACCATCCAACATACTAAAGGCACAAATGGTGCACCATTCACGTTTTGTAAATCCTGGAGTAATATGATGATTGTTCCCAAGAATTAATGGATCTAGTATACAATCCCATGCAAAAAATAAAAGTCTGTCCTAAAACTTTAAGGGGTGCTTCCCCCTTAACCCTACCCATCAGGCTATATCTGGCTACCCACTCAAGGGTTTTACCGTAGCTTTGAATAGTTTAAGCCTACAATAAAGTTGAGCTTAACAGTAGTGTTGATTATCAAATGCCTCGATAGAAGTGCAAGCATATAACTTGAAACACCCGTTTTCAGTCTTTTTAACCAGCCACTTAAATAAACGATTCAAAGTTGTATATTCATCCTTCTCCTTGATACCATCGCATATACATTGAATTTCTACCATTCCCTTCTTGGGAGATAGCTGGTATTATTTGAGCTACCCACCACATCCCAGAAAAAACCTTTCTGACTCACATAAGAAAGTCCACAGTTATAAATGTTACAGTAATAAGCCAAACAGAAGGAATAGTACCCCACAGAACCTGAAACCAGCAATGAACTGCTGCCAAACCCCTGACTATGATGGATTGTCTAAATGCCACCCTTGACAAAAAAAGGGTGAAAGTAACAGTTGCCCAGATCCCCCTCAAAGATCTGAATCTCCATGCCTTTGTGCCAATCAATCTTTATAAATCAATCACTGTAATGCCCAGGAATGTGGGGATTGCTCAAGTCAGCCAAGGCACTAAGCCGCAAGCTGGAACCAGTTAACGCTGGGATGATGGGATACACCGTCATCAACCAGAAAAAATCCTTGGTGTGGAAATAAAATCAAGCAAAATTCCTGATAAATCACATCAGAGGTAGTATACCACAGTATATGCAGCTAATGAGGCGGTGGAACAAGGGAACACCAGGGTTGTCCAGACAGTGGTTCATGAAGAATTAAGTTGTGGAAGTTCTTCATAGTACCATTTATTGGTACCCTCTTAGTGGGTGTCTGCAGAGGCAGTAGAGAGTGTTGAGCCTCATACCATAGGCAATCTGTTAGCACAGCAGAGAAGGTGAACTGGTTTATCTTGTCCCAGGGCAGGGGATTTAGAACTTGGTTATATAGTTTCTAAGACTAGTCTCTTAACTGGGGAGTATAAACCTACTCCATGTTATATACAATAGGAGGAAGTGTTTTTAATTATATTGCAACCTATCACCAAGTTCTAATAGTTTATAACCCAGTGTTTTTTCTGCAGGGCATAAACAATTGGAAGCATTGGATTGGGGGCCCTAATAACTGGGACTTGAGGCAAATCCCTGTTCTGGGCTAAATCTGGTTTGAGCCAAGCCCAAAGTTTAAGTAGTTGGGCAGGTTCTTGTTATTATTCATGAGATGGCCCTTCTTGAAGCATCCCATTTCAGGGTTCAAAAATAGATCCCCAAAATTCAATATGTTTGGGGACTTTATTTTTGGCAACCCTTTGGTGTGAGCACTGGGATAGGATGATTTCCAGATATATGCAATAACTGTGGGCCCAGAATTCGGGTTAAAGATAATTTTTATCCCCCAATTTGGGAATTTTTCCAAGTTGGAAGTGCCAGGGGTGCCCCAGGGACTGCTGGCTGGGTTGTGAGTCCCGGGCAGTATAGACCTGGGGAGTAGATACCTGGCATGAAGGGGCAGACTGATTGGACGGCACACACACAGGGCAACCTCCAGAATTAACTCATACAGAAAGGAACATCCTCTATGTTGACAATTCTCAAAAATATTTTTCTTATTTTTAATATTAAAGATTATTTTTTCTTGATTAAATAATTGGCACTGGTAATAGAAGCAATGTTTGATTTTTATTTTGAGCTTTTAATTGAAGTTATAAAAGATAAAGCAAAAACAATTTTTGAAATTGTCAGCATGAAGGATGTTCTATTCTGTATGAGTTAATTCTGGAGGTTTCCACACACAGGATGGGCTGCACAACCTGTGAAGGCCTGCTGATTGGCTGTGCGGTCTGTGGCAGGTCAGCTGACAGGCAGGTGCTGGGCAGGTGACAGGACCCCACATTGGTGGAGTTTGGATTTCAAACCCTGCTTTTGATCCAAGGTCCATATTTAGAATTTGAGTAGCAGTCTCTTCAATAAGGGGAAGCTGCTGCTGGTATTTTGTATTTGTATGCTTTCCCAAGGTATTAACCTTTATGTTTGTCTCAATGATAGGAATCCCACTGAGATGATCTAGTTTTCTTGCTGATGCCCTGCTTAACTTTGATCGTTTGTGGTTTCTTCTGCTTGCAGCTCATGGCACAATATGGATGACCCATCAACCTGATTTGGTTTAGTGCCATCAAAGCTGTTGAAAATTTGGTTTTTATTCTAATTGTTTTTCTCTTAACATCCTGGGCACCATTTACCCTTGTGATATCTGCATTTTGGGTCCTGAGTAGATCCTGTCAGGGTTTTGGGATATTGACTAATTAACAGATCCAAAAACTATCCCGGGCCAGCTGTCAATCACTCCTTGGAATGGTTTCAACAGAACAATTTGGGCCACAGGCTGCCAGATCAATGAATCAATGACCA
This sequence comes from Entomophthora muscae, assembly GCA_014839935.2. Taxonomy (NCBI): domain Eukaryota; kingdom Fungi; phylum Entomophthoromycota; class Entomophthoromycetes; order Entomophthorales; family Entomophthoraceae; genus Entomophthora; species Entomophthora muscae. The sequence continues at coordinate 172,958 of QTSX02007258.1, forward strand.
AATCATATCCTGGAGTTGACAAGTTAATGCATTACAATTAATGAATGGGACATGCAATTACTACTCATTAATCAGTTCCCTTCATTAAGCACCTTGATATGCACTCCAAAATAATTCCTATTCTAAACTTAAATTGTATCCTAGAATAAGAGGGCCATCATAAGAGCCGTCACCTACATTATGTCTAGCAGAGTCCAGCATGAACTGGGCCACTGGGCCAAACACTCTAAGATAAAAGGTCCTGAGCCTATTGTATTAGAATAGCTCTGATTAGTGTAACAATCATCTTGTGAACTAGTAGCCAACTGCTGGCTAGCTAGCCCTGGATAGTGGCCCAGGCAGGCAGCTGAAAAGAGATTTAGCTGTGTGGTGTGTCTAGAAGAACACATTAAGCCAAGGGAGTCATCAAGCCAGCTTCACAAAATCCACTCAGAAAAGGCTGGGCCTCCTGCCGTGTTGACCTAATGCTACTCCAGCCTCTTTCTAGCATTGTGAGCTAACTTGGGTAAAACGCAAGCAGGCGGGTCCCCTTAAAGCCAGTCCATTAGGATAAAATACTGATGATTCCTTATTGACTTGATGATTGATCCAAGTTCTATTTCTTTAATATGAGCCTCTCTTAGGCTTTATTAGTAGAGCAAAAGATGACACTGTTGTCATACAGTATAATTATCTATAGTAAAATATAGAGACAACACATATGAACTGTGCCCAGAAGTAGGAAGAACTGTCCCAAATCCTTTGGACTTTGGGCCCAGTCAGACTTGCTACTTCTGCAGACAGCAAAGTATTCTGGACTGCAGGTTATGCCAAAGTCACAGGTTCTCTGTACTTTCCTAATGTTAGAAGACTTGGTATATTGTCTGGTGGACAACAAAATACCATGATCACAGATTTTCTGATAGATCCCAAACATTATATTCTGATTCACCTGTCTCCAACTTGTAAATATCATCTTTGTTGGGAAATTGGAGGACTAGTGCAGTTAATGTGTGCTCCTTGAGCCTTTTAAATGCTGATTATAGAGGGGTGCGTGTTAAACATGAAGTTTCCCCTATATTTTTGCAAAGCATCACTGTGAGTGCTACCCCTTTAGGAATAACTCTTCTGATACATGTGACCATCCCAAGGAAGATGCAGATTTTGTTTCTATTCTCAGAAGAACGTACCTGTTATTGCCTAATTCCTCAAGCCATGATTTATGTAATGATTTGGATATCTTCATGCTTGATGAATGTTTCAACCTATCTAAGATCAATTTACTTTCTGCTGATCCCATCTTGACTTGATAAGATGGGTTGTAACTTATACTCTAGTGTTCCATCCTGAAGCTTTTATGCCTGCCTTTTGAATTCAAACAATGTTGACAGAAAAATCTAGTATGATTTTAACTTTATGACCCACCATGGCCCTATGTTAGTTTAGCGGCTTAGATGTATTGCCCCTATTTCACACCTTCTCCATGCAAAAATCCCCACCTTTGTCTTAAACCCCTCTGCCAGTGTAATACCCAGTTATGGTAGGTATCACTTGCAGGACGTAGGGTAGCAGGTTGGCAAACTGAAACCCAGTCAAGGCGGTAACAATGGGGTACACAGTCATTAGCCAGCAGAAGATCTTTGCATGCACATTGTATCTCCCAAAACTCCTGGCGAAGTAGGTCAAGATATAGTACATGGACGTGTACATTGCAATATAGTGTGTTGAATGTGGAGACACCAAAGAAGGCCAAGGACCAGTTTGGGATGAGTTCAGTTGACCAGAATCATAGCAGGAGTCTTGACCTAGTCCTTTCAGAGATGACCCAAAGAGTTCTGGACCTGATTGGTAGCCTACAATCCCAAGCCAAGCTGTGAGCACAGCTGTGAAGATGAGGTGGTTCATCTTCATTAGATTGAAGGGTTGGCAGGGGCTGATTGGTAGTTTTAACTTGTTAGAGGTAAGTTGAATTTCACTTTATTGAGGGTATTAATCTCAATAATAGCACAAGCTATTACTGAGGGGGGATCCTTTATTTATAGTGCTTCCCACTTGTAAACTTTTGTAAGTGGAAGTGAAAAACAAGGGACTGGGGATCCCAGAAGTTAGGATAAAAGTTTTGGGAAATGGGGTTTGAGAAGATGGCCAAATTCTTGTTCTTGGGCAATCTGCTGGAGGTTTGGCCATTCATGCCTGGAGCCAATGATGTCCCCTGGTTGTGAAGTCAGCTGATGGGAAAGGCTCATGGGGCTTTCCAAATCTATTTTTGGTTTGAAAAGGTTAGTTTGGCTGGGGTCTAGACCTAAGCAAGTGTTGTGGCCCTCTGAATCCCATTGGCTTGAGGTCAAATTATTTTTAACTTTTGGGACCTGATTTGGTCTATTTTTGGAAGGGTCAGGGTTATTTTTGGATTCTGCACTTGGGTTTGCCCTTTCTTCTGCAGGGCAGAAATTATTCCCTGTTTTTTCCCTGTGGTCAGGTACTTTTCTGATTGGTTGTTTGGTATGGTGACTTCTGATTGGCTGGTGAATGGGGCCTGGGAGCTGACAGTGGGCCCGCTGGGAGAGGGGTGGGTGAGCGGGTGAACAGTGGGAGCTGGGCGAGTGTGCGGGAGGCTGGCTGGCAGCTGGCGAGCGGGCGGGTGGCTGGCAACGGGCCCGCTGGTGCCAGCCTGGGCGGGCAGGTGGCTGGCTGGGCAGCGGGAGCCTGGCTGGCGGGTGGGAGGCTGGCAGGGGCTCACAGGCAGCTGGCTGGGCAGGCGGGAGGCCCGTGAGAGGCTGGCGGAGGGTGGCGGGCGCCTGCCCGCATGTTAAATTGTTCCAGTTTCCATAAAAATCTGTTTTTCCTGAATTTTGATTTTGATTTTCCCCAAATAAAGGGGGAAATTCTTCATCAAATTTGGCCTCTTTAATTGGGAATTTTCCTATCTTTTCCCAACATTTTCCTTCAGTCAGAATTTGATTTATGTCAGGAATATTCCTGACAGCCAGCTGGTATAAATCCTCCATATTTCTACCCCAATAAAGACCATTTCTAACCAACAATTTTAATAAAGGCATATTATACATGGCTGAAATTACAGCTTTGGTATCTTTATATATTATCAAGACGTCTGATCTTTACTCCATATACAATATCCTTCTTTTGAGCTATTTCTTTTATTATAGTGATCCTGTTGAGCTAGAAATCTTGTTTCAATCATACTAACGTCCTTCCCAGCTGATTTGCCCCATAAGTTAAAATTATGTGGGTTTTTTTGAAGCCATCCTTAATTCCATCTCCCTCCCCCTCCATTGCTGATCATATGATCTAGGGATAATAAACTGTCAAAAGCTCCTATTTTGATGGATTGAGACCTATTTGGTTGCCATGAAGGGTGTGAGTATAGTGCAGACATCTTCAAGGTGTTTATCTTTATCCGAGTTATTGATAATTGTAACAATGCAATGAACTATTGGCCTTTTTAAGTGTTCTTGTTAAGGGCTTTGCTAATGAAGGCCACAAAGATCCTGATAGTTAGTATCTGGGACAGAAATTGAAGGATATTAGGAAGCTGTCTCCAAGTGGTGGGTAATCACCCCCCAAACCCACATGGAGTTAATGATTAACCACCAAATGCAGCTTCAGTAACTGGTTTGTGAAATTTCCAAAGCAGATACTAGGGTTGAATAAAATAGTTAAACCTAACCAAAAAAAGCAGAGATAAATGGCCTGCAAGAGAATCCAAGTTTCTTCAGCATAAAATTTAGGACATAGAGTAGCACCAGAGCTTTAGTTTCAACGGTAGGAGGAAAAAATCTGATATTGGCAGGCATTGAATTAACATTTGCCAGAGGCAGCAACAAATTCCAACAGCAGGCCCCCATCTCCCGGAAATAATCTGGCTAAGGATCAAATTGCAGGGAATGCAGCGCAAAAGGCTAGCTACAGGATACATTTGAACAAAAAATTAGACCAGGGGATATTTTGATTTTATTGAGTAAAAATTGGGAGGACTCAACTCTTAAGAGTTGTAACAGTGAAAATTATTCAATATATATCAAAAATTTGACTAAGCAATACTGCCTGGATCCTGGGCTCCTATTCCTTCCACATTGTCAGGTGAGTAACTGGTCCAGTTTGCAAAGAACCCCTGAATGACCAACTTCTGATGACCCTGCTGATAAATAAGATCATATCAGATGACCCTCAAATCATGCCAATTTATCAAAATCTGCTTACAGGGGGAATCAGATTCAACCAGCAAACTGAAGCAGCCGTAACCCATTTTTGATCAACTGTTTGATTCAAATCCGTTAAATTGGTCTATTTTGTTAAAGGTTTTCTGGCTTTTTGAGCCTTCCTACTTGGCTGAATAATTCCCAGCATTATGAAATTTACTGTGACAGCCCCAGGCTCAATTCTCCCAAATTTTACTGTTTGGGTTGGGGACCAACCCTCCTGGGGGGAAAAGAGCTGTATAAAGCACCCTCATTAGTGATGCCTGTAAGGTAAATAACCCCAAACCCAAGGAGGATGATCCATTATTATGTACTCAAGAGCCTTGAGTAGCATAATATCTAACAACCCAACTAAGCAGGTTGATACTCAGTTCAATAAAATACATTTCCTCATGATTCACTTATTGCAATACCTCCAGTAAGATCTGCGGTAACAAGGTTGTTACACTCTGCACCTTTGCTGCCAAAGAATTTTCAAAAACCTCCACCCCCTCCCAAAACAGTCCCTGATTTTACGGGGTTGAGTGCAAACCCATTTATGCTGCCAACTACTTGGAATTTTGATCAAACCCAAGCTGTTCACTATCTATACATAGGGATATGCTGTACTGTGCCACACCTCATCTTTAAAGGTTTTTGGTTCCTATTAAATACATCATGCCTCCCCCATGTTGGTAATACCATCCTTATTTGGGTTGATATTCCCAATTCAATTGATTACACCATGCACTCTCTATTTTCAATGGTAGCAGAGAGGTTCTGACCATGGAAGTTAAGTGCTGTGAACCAAGCACCAGCTAACAAGGGAGGTCTTTAAACAGATAGCTTGTCAGTGATCACCAAGATTTTTCATTTTGATAGGCATTCAAACGGCTTCTGTCAACTCTGATGGGTACCAGGTTGGCTCAGCAGCACTATATATATAAGCTAATTGATTGGCTTGGGTAACCAGCTGATCTCACCTGGCAATAGGGCTATGATCAAAATCGACACAGTTTTTTGTGACCAAGTAAAATCTCATGTGGTCTTGTGCTGTGCCCAATCGTAAGTCTATGGATAATAAATTCTGGTTGAAGCGTATATCGATCATTCTTAATCAGTATTCTACTATGACCATCCCAACCGACCTGTGGTTTGACCAAACTGTTGTTATGAGATGATGGCGGATATCGCTTGCAATAAAATTTAGATAAAAATAAATCTGCCGGCTGAAACTGCTCTGGGTTTATATCCTGGGCCTTGCATGAAATGGTATTGGGTGTTTTTTCCCTTGAAAGCTATTTTAATTTTACATGCTGTGCCTGCACAATGTTACTGCATGTTTCACCCTTGGAGAGCACTTTAATTTTACAGCACATGCCTTGCAAAATGTTCCAGGATATTTCGTCTTAAAAACCCAATTTAATTTTATATCCCATGTCTAGCACGGAATAAAATAGCATGTTTCAACCTTTTAAACTGTTTTAAGTTTACATACTGTGCCTGCACAACGTTATTGCATGTTTCATCTTTAAAGACCACCTTAATTTTACATCCAGTGGGGTGCATGGAAATGGAATCACTTGCTTTCTTCTTGGAACCTGCCTTCTGTTTATATTCTGTGGCTATACACTGGATGGAGGCACAAACCTTGGTCGGCCCCAAAAGTTGTTGCACAGATTGCCTTATTATCCGATCTAAACCTTCCTAAAAATGGGGTTGTGGCCCTGGGATCATGCAGTGGTTGTCCCGACCCTATTCCTGACTCAATACATGTCGGTTCTCCAGCTGCTAAGGGGAGTCTGATTATCCAAAGTCGATGTCGTTTAAAGCCGAGTGTAAACCCGATCCCAGCTGCCAAGTGGGGAAACAAGCAAGCCAGGTTGGATTGATTGACAGTGCTAGGTTATTCTTCATCGCTCCTGAAGTATGTATGGTCATCCAGGAACCCTCCGATGGGGGTTGAGGCACCAGTGGATACAGGATTTGATTCGCGTTGCAGTTCTTGAACTCTGAGGGTTATACGGGAGCAGTTTGGATATTCAAGCGTCCTACAGTGGCGTAGAGTTGAGACTATAGCTATGCTCGAACTTTCTATTCTCCAAAGGTTGCCTTATCTAGACAACCGTTTAACGAATAGCCTTTTCGGGTAGATATGGATTACTTTTGAGCTCGAAGCTTCGTCCTACCATATATGGTGGGTGGCTCGAATGGTTATCGAATTGGACTATATCATCATTGCAGGCGGTGGGAAGCTATCCCGATAACCTAAATATGAGCTTTGATTTTTTGTTAGCATTGGCTGGATTTTAAGACGGGATTTCCTTAAATCAAAATATATAACATGGGCTGAGATTCGATCAAGTACGTTGAAATTATCTAAAAGAGCAAGGATGGAGATTTTTTGACTCAAATTACTCCTTTTCAATTTAAAGATGTTGATCCGTCACCCTATTAAGCTAGAAGCCAAGCAAAATACATAGCCTTTGGTTGGGTATATATATGTTTTCTTTAGCCAGCAGGAGTAGATTTTATTTCCTCGCTAAAAGCATAGGAAATTTTTTTATAAATTAAAGTAACCCATCAAATAATTGACATCTCTTTAGTGATCATTAACTGCTTTAAGATAGCCCCACACTTTTACGAACATTTTAAAGCTTTGGGTTAATCAGCCAGCAACAGGGGTCTTTCAAACTCAGAATTTCTGACTAACAACTGACAGACAAAATAACGCCTCACAGCTAGCTTTATTTCAATAATGGGCCATACCACTTATTTTTTTACTTAGGTTAACTTTATAACCTACTCTTTTTTAAATTTATTAGTTTAGCTACCCAATTTTCTCGATCCTTGAAAGGGTTAAACCCTACCAAGTATTTTTTACTAAATGGGTCCCATTGTCTTTTCCCAAGTTGAATAGTTGCAGTACCTCTCATCTGTAGCTCCAGGCATCATTGATAACATGTCCGGCTTAAGAGCTTTATCATCAGTTAAGCGTTCTAAAGATGATTTCAAAGCATGACATCCCACTCAAACTACCACATTCAACCTTTAATTCTGGTAGCTATCTTGCCTCCTCTTTTCCAAGAGATGGTTTTCCTTAGCTTAGTAGCTACCATCTCCTATCCTAAATTACATATTGCTTGTGAAAACTTTGACTATCTTACTCATTTACAAGCTTGGCTTCTGTAACTCTAGGTTTGAGTAACTCCTTATCAGTAAAAGCCCTTCAACCACCCCTGTTTTTAATTGAATATTTATGCTCAGGATAAGAAAAATAAATTGCATAATCAATCTTCAAAAGATAACAGATATAAAAGTCTGTATCTTCTCATATCAAATCTTTATTATGCTGCTCCCAGACTTAAAAGACTAGAAACCTAGCAGAGCTTTATGGCTCCTGGCTCAATTAGATTTCTAGAGCAATGAATGATATACTTATTACCAAGAGGCAGCAAGTCAACTCATGAAGAGTTTCTATGATCCTAGAAAAATAAGTATCAGTTGAAAAAAGAAGCATGTCCATTAAATAAAAAAGTTAAGGGTTGAAATCTTCTGGTGCTAGCTTTGTTGCTAAATCTCTGGCTGGGTAGATAACAGATGTATCTATACCCTTAGAAAGTTGTAGCAGCGGCTATCATCCCTATAATATCTTTATATCACATTGAATACCCTATAGCTTGGTTTGTCCTTTCTGCCAACTCCTTTGGGCTAGAGATAAGCAGAGTGAATCTTGAACTTTAATATGATTTCGTTATAAAAAACTAACATGGAAAGCTATTAACTTAGATCTTTAAACAGATTTAGGGCTTGCAGACAAGTAAATTTTCATTTTAAGCCAATTAAAAGTCCTGAAGGCATCTTTTTGTGATCCTTAATTAATAGGGATGCTCTATTAGGATAACATCATTTATGGATGATTGTTCTTTACTGGTGCATGATTCAGATTCAATGGCAGCTCTCAATTTAAGATGTGGCTCTTTTGACCAGAATGCTTTCTTTTAGAAAAAAGTTGTATAAGATCACTTAAGCTTCATTGTATAATGTATTCTAATGAATCAAAAGCAGTTATGCTATTGTAACTACAAAACCGGAATCAGTTATATAAAAAATCAATTCAGAAGAAGTATGTTATAATATGGAAAGGAAGGGTCTAGACTGCTACTATAAAGATAGAGATGTCTTATTCTGGATCATGTAAGAGAGAATGATCCTAATTATATGGCATGATGGAGGTGCTTGATATGATGTTTTTGCTATTAATAATGTGGCTAACATTAGTTGATATTTGCTCCAGGTAACAGATTGAATCAATCCGTTGGATAATATATGGTAAAATAGACATTTTGCCACATTTTTACTATCTTAAAGGCTACTATGATTAGCTTGTTTACTATTATACTGCTATTAAATAAAGAATTACTTATACATTTGCATTATAAAAGGCTTACATGACCATCAAACACCTCTGTCTAGGAACATTTGGCTAAATATTGACTTGGTGGATCATTTTTTTGATATGAAAAATAATGAGGAGAGGTATTTTATGAAGATTCTTAAAAGATAGGTGGTTCAAATAATGTTTTAGATTGATATTGAGTACCATTAAACCCTTTAAATGATAATTTGGCTAAAGATATGTACTGATTTATAAAGATACCAGCAGGGGTTTGATTCATAATATTTGGAGTTTAATAGCTAGAATAGGGATTAGTTCAAGAGAAGTTTTATAGTCTAGAATAGTTCTTGTGATTGATTTCAATATGTTCCTGAGAGAATTAAAGTTTGTGCAGATTGCAGCATCTGGAAAAGCCCCTGTGAACCCCATCTCGGGAGATCGGGGCCACATAAAACAGCAGGGTGAATGGAGAATTCTCTTTGGAATTTTCTAAAAACAATGGGGTTGCAGAGGGTTTAGACACGCAGGTTGGTTGTCGTCTGGCCATAGCTCCTTCCGAAATAAGTCGCTAGGTGCTTGTAAACTGGTCAGGTATTTTTAGCTCGACAGGGTTCTAACTTGGAACTACATATGCGTCTTAGGTTTGATTCAATTTAAAAGGTCCTGGTAGCTTTAGTGTTGACGTGCATGATGGACTCCCTTAATAAATAAACATATTTAAGGTGTGGTGCTCTCCAGGAGCCTCAGGTACTAAATACTTTTAAAAATGGCATGGTAGCGACTCAGCTGGGGCATAATTTGAAATATTGACGTCATGGCGATAGGCTGGTTTGGCGCATCCCAAACAAGCGCATAGCCTGGTTTGAGGGCAGTATTGACCAATTGTTTAAGCGCTAGATCGATGAGGGCAGCCAATCAAAAACACTGACCAATATGGCATGCATTTGATTGGAGATGCACGTGGATTATATAGACACCCCTGCCAGCCCACCACTTCATTTCATGGTCTTTGCAAGAGTTCTGGCGTATCGCCCATGGGTTTCCAGCCGTGAGATCCCATACACGGCACTGGCGGTGATGTGGTTCCTTCTTTGCACTTACATTGTATGCATAGCCAACTCCTACATGGACGTCAACAACCCCAGCGTCAACAGGAATGACAGGAGCTTTAGCCGTCTTCCCGACGCCCTGATAGACTGGGTATACCCTACATATAAAACATGGAACTTGCCAGAGAACCTACCCGATACTCTGGTTCAAATATCCACGGCGCTGATGTTTCTAAGGATCGTGCTGGGTGGGCGCAAGGCAGCTACCTTGATGAGGCGAGCCATGTACGTGAGTGGAGTGGTGTACCTGATACGCGCCCCCTTCATCGTCATGACTGCTTTGCCAAACCCACTCGAGTCATGCCAGTCCACCCCCAACCCCAACCACTTCTACGATGCCCTGCTGCTGATGGCCCAGCTCCGCTACTCGTGTGGAGATGTATTCTACTCTGGACACACCATCCTCTTCATGGTATGCTGCCTGATATGGTATGACTTTGCCCTTTTCAACAGCAGAGCAGACACGCTAGTCAAAGCCATCGCTGTGCTCTGGGGGCTGTTCTGCCACTTCATCCTGATTACGTCGTCTTACCACTACACTGTCGATGTGGTGATTGCCATATGTATTGTACTCTTCTTCTGGAAATCATTCTGCTACCTCGCCACCACCTCCACCTTTGACAGCACTAACATCTCCCGCCTTGTCCTGTTCCTAGACCAGGAGCGCTACACCTGCTCCGCCGATACGCCCATGTCCCACGTTTAATAAACGCCCCTGCCGCCGATTTAATTTCTGTCGAACCCAGCCAACCACATTCGCTGGTTCGCGCCTTAAAGTATCCCTGGTAGCATCCCAACCAATCATAGAATAAACCCATTCCAACTCCGCCTGCACCCCATTAATAATTAGGTTTCTCCGATCTGATTTACCGACAGCCCCACCGCTTGACTTTAACCACCTACCCACCACGCAAGCTAAGCAAGCTAGGCATGAATTTTATACAAGACATATTAAAAAACGCCAGCTTCATCCCAAACTGACCTCATTCCCAAAGATTCCCATGCTATCATCTCGCATGGCGAAGCCAATACCAGCCCTACCCAGCGCTTACTAATCGCTATTCTATGCGACCCATCTTAACCCACCCCTTAATAAAATCCAGTTTAACCCTACCACCCCTCCAAAGCTTTGTTAAACGCTTGCGCTAACCAGACATGCACCCCACCCATTCCGGATCGAATCGACTCGGTTACATAAACCCTTCAGTCATGGATATACCCGAATAAACCTTCCATATAACCATCGATCCCCGTTCACTCCCTACCCATACCTGTTAGCTTGGTTGATCACGGACCCTACTCCCCCTGCATCATTCTACCCATATATCTAGATCCCAGGGAAAAGCTCAAGTACTCGGTGCCAGTTTGACTAGCCCCCAATACCACCGTACCAAAGATCTTGTCCTGTACAACCACCTTATAAGGGCAATGGTACTGCTGGCCCGATGCAGAGGATACCGAGCAATTGGTGTGATGAGGCTTGCATCGACCCAAGCAGCCAATCAAGCCCGGGCCCCTGAAGAAGGTACCAAACATCCCGCCACCCCCAAGACCGCTGCTCCAAAGCTGAAGGGGTATATGACAATTCTATGTGAACTAGGGCTGGGCGGATTTGCGATGAGGGGCTCCTTTTCTAAACGGGAGCCACCCTCTCCAATCCGGAACTGGTTCCATATAGAAGCACGTCCAGATTCTTTTTACAGTAATATATATTACTTTTGAAAATAAAAAACAAGAGCTCAGATCTCCTATTTCTTAAGAAATAAAGTTTCATCTTAAATAAATATACCAATCCAGCTCGTCCGAGAACCAGAAAGCTGTCTGGGGCCTTCTTTTTTTAAAAAACCTGATCCCCCTAGCCTAGTTCCTGGGTAGTTTCCATAAAGCCGGGTGTTACCCGTCCTGATCACCAAGCTTGGGAGTTGGGTCAACCATTATCCAAGTTGACCGGATTGACAGATTTAAACCAGACTGTTGATCAGAAATAGGTTACTGGTGCCCCGGTTTATCAGCTGGATTTGATTACCTGGTGCAAGTTGACCCTGATAAATCGACGTAATCTGAGAGTCATTTGATACAGCCTGGTTTATCAGAACAGCCGACCGAAATTGATTGCTCAAGGGTTTCCAGGTACTGGTAAGGTGCTCTTTAGATGATATAGATGGAATAGCCGCCATGGATCCAGTTGGTATTGCTTAGTCAAATTTTGGCACATATTGGAAAATTTTCACTGTTCAACTTTTAAGAGTTGAGTCTTATCTAAATTACTCAATAGAACCAAATATCCCCCTGGCCTAAATTTTATTTTACAATGTATCCAGTAGCCGTCTACCCCGCTGCATCTGGTATAGCTTGATCTTGAGTTGAATTGTTACCCAGAGATAGGGCCCTACCTTGGGTACTTTGTCTTCAGCCCCTCCTAACACTACTTCAATGCCCCAGAACCTAGGTGTCTTTCCTGCAGAATCTGAAGCTGAGACCGTACAGCCTTCTTAATGCCCAGTGTTTGATGCCAAAGATACTTTAATCCTTTCCCAGGCAATCTATCTAGGGCTATTTGGGTTAGGTTTGATCATCTTGTTGAACCCCGGGATATCCTTTGGAAATTTTACAGAACAGTAATTGAAGCTCTGTTGGTTGTTAGTCATCAGCTCTAGGTGAATTTGGGCGATAACCCCTCATCACATAGAGACTGCTTTGTATTACCTGTTGATTCCCGTTGCATGTTGGTGGATCCAAAAATAGTCGACCGGGAAGGATGGACAGGACGTTTAGGCATTTGCCGTGATCATCCTCTTTTGGGCTGGCACATTCCTAATGTGAACCAACCAATATAGGCTGCCCTACCCCAGTGCCATTCTGCCGCCCCAACCCCTAGCCAATTCACTGGCCTCTTCCCCCAGCTTTCTGTCTGCCATATGCTCCTTACCAACCAGTTAATCTTTACTGAGCACCTCTGGAGCCTGGATTCAAGGATCCCACACCTGAAAAAATACTTTTGGTAGGTTTCCTGGCCGGCACTGAAGAATTGACCCATTTCAACTGTAAAGGCATCCGGCACATGACTGACCCTGCCTGCTTGAAAATAAGTGTACTTTTCTTCCTGCTCATCAACTGGATATGAAACCCTCTCAACACTCATACATTGTCCGCCTCTGATCGCCCAGGATTAGAACCACCAGGAGATCTGTAATGGTTTGTATCCCCTCTCACAAAGGTTAAAGCTATAATCTCTGCCCCTGGTCCAGGATAGTACCATCCTGGGCCTAGATTTTCAAGCCAGCCCCAGAAGAACCTGTAGACCACAGTATCTTACCCTCCACCAGGATGGTACCCCAAGACTCCTGAGGATTGGAAAGTGCAGGAGAATCTGTGGCTTTGGTGGACCCGGCAGCCCATAATATCTTGCTGGAGCCATCCAAAGTACCCCTCTGGCATTGTCTGGGGCCCAGAAGCAGGGGGACATTTCTTAATGCTTCTGGATCCACCCATTGTCTCAACTTCATACTTTGCTATAGTGATTTATAGCTCATGACAAAATTATACATTCTATCCCACTATAGTTTGTTTGAGAGGAAGGGGTTGGGGATATGGTAGGCTCCACTGCCCTGTAAAGTCTAATCAAGACCAATATAAGATAATAGCCCTTATTCATGGGCCAATACAGTAGCTTTTAGCCCTGTTGAGATCCACCAAAAACCTCAGTCTAAACCCAGAATTGGTAACCACAGGACTTATATTGCACTACAATAGGTTCAGATCCACTTTGGTTCCGCTTTCAGGCCAGGTTGTTTTTGTTTTTAGGCTGAGACTTTTCCCTGATCTCAAAAGGTTTGAAAACTACTGTACAAGGCTGGCCCTGCCAGTGGTGGTATTCTGGCACCACAGCAAGGGTATAGCCTTGAGTGGTCTTTATACAAAGCCTTGCGGAGCAGCACGGGACAAAGAAGGGCTTTGGGCCCAAGGCATCCGTCTGGAGTAAGCCAGCAACTTCCACACTCACATCCCTAAATGCATGGAGTCAATTGCAACCTGGTCACAACCCAGGGCTAGACAGGCAGCTAGGCGGTGAAGGGGATTGGCTCACTTAACCAGATCTTCTCAGATGCAATAGGCTACAGCATTTTACCTTTGGGTGTTTGGCCTGGCGTCTCAATTGAGCGGGATAATTCTAGATATGAAGCTATTCTTGGTTCATACCACACCCTGCTGTTCTAGGATATAATTGAAGCTTAGAATAGTGATCATTATGAGATGCATATCTGGGTGCCAGTTGAGGTGGGTGAATCAATTTTGCAGTATCTGCATATTTTTGATCATAAGTTAATAGCAGTATTTTTTGAGCCAGGATGTGGTTTGATCATTGATCTGTTGCTCTTGTGACCTTGTTGCTGTCATTCTTTGTTTCAGCTGTTCCAAGGCTGCATAGCTGTTCCACACAATTACTGATTGGATCCATTAATTATTCAATATCCTGAAATCCTGATAGCGCCCATCCTATGGTGGGCCTTACCACCCAGCTTGCAACCTGCCCCATCTCCAATGCTGACATGCCGGCTGATCAAGGATGATTTCCTGGCACCTACAAACAAATCAGAAGGGTTTTATGGCACTTCTTTGGATCAAGACATCAAAATATGCTTTTTGTAGATGTCAGGATTCACCTTTTATTAGCTGCTATTCTATCTTTTACATTTATATGCTTATTTGGCTGCTAGTATAACCAAGATTGTCCTATTCACTTAATTTCTAAATTCCCTGCTTCCTACCTCCATTTTCCATATTTAAAGTCTTAGATTGGCTTTGTTTTAGCCAACTTATGATCTAAATAATGGTTAACACTATTCCAAACATTCCTTACCTTTTTGCCTCCCGGTTTTGAACCCTGGATCTACTTAAGAAGATTAGAAAGTTGGCTCCAAAAAGCTTACCTTTCACTTTACGCTTTACTAAGCGTTCAGACTGGTTTTTCCCTCACTTTTTTTTGCTCGCTCTTACCCAGAGCTTCCCCGTAACCGCCTATCACTCCTTCCGGTCTCCTTTAGCTTGAATTTAACTATTCCAAGTTAAATATTAAGTATTTTACACCCTTTACCTCTGTTCTTGTTTAAGAGTTTTCTATAACCAAAAATGGTTAAACTCTCACCTCAATTCCTGCATTCCACAAACAAAGCTTAATAAAAGGCTTGGTTTTCTCCATTCTCAACACTAAGTTGAGATTTTTTGACTTGCATCTCAAAAAAGGTACTTGTTAGGTTTTGTGGCTTGTGTTTCCTTTCTAATTTAGTTAACTTATTTTTTTGACCTTATGATTCCTTTTGATTTTCTATTTCATCACTTAGGTAGTTTCTATAATAATACACACAATTCGATTATTGATATTTTTAACCCTCCAACTAGTGGTGAGCAATTCCCTGACTTAGAAATTGATTCTTTAACCAAGTCCTTGATCATAAAGACTGGGTTCTATTTTATTTTCTTAGGATTAATCAATTGCCTCAGTCCTTATTTTACTTCCTACAAGCTTCTAGGAGCCCTAGTCTAGTTGTTACTACAAACCTTATCTACTTTTTTGTATTTGACCAACATAAATATAAACTGTATTAAAGCTTTGGTCTACAACCATCTTCCCCAAACTATGAGACCTTACAGTAAAGCACGCCCAGCTCCCTCCAAAAATACATTCTCAGTCTTCCTGGCATGTGCTAGGATATACATGTAATTTTGTCTTCTCAATTGATCCACACCCTTTCTGGGAGAAGTTTTTTCCTTTGACATCTAATTATATTTTGGCAGTTGGGATTCTGGTAGGGTCTTCCCCAGGCAAGTTTAATTTGCATAGCCTCTCTTCTCATCAGGGAAAGGCTCCCCAATTAGCAGATCCCTGAAAATCAGTGACTAGCAGTATGCTGACATCTGGATACTCTCCATGAGAGTATCTGGGCACAAAAGAGGTGAGACCTTCTTCTATTGATAAAGAGTGGGTAGCAAGCCAGCTATGTGTTGTTGAAAAGGATATATCATTAACTAATAATGAAATTGGAATCTACAAAACTGATAAAATTTAAGGTAAGGTTGGCGGAAAAAGTTTGAGGATTTGTAAGATCTGAAGAGTATTTTAGAGAGGATAGGTAGATTTGAAACCAATCTAATGGATTTCAAAAATTATAGACTAAATTTAAAAGAGGGTTAAATAAAGATTAAATGGAAGGTTATTGGGAGAAATTGCTTAGAACTTCAGCTTAAAACCTAATCTTCCAGATGGCTTTATTTTTAATATATGGGGAGAACAGTTGTAGAACTTAAAGTAGATTGTCATGGAGAAGATGGTAGAAACATATTGTTTGACTGCTGCTAAACAACAAAGAAAAACAAACACCTTCTTAATTTGAAGATAAACTAGTGGGGGGAGACAAAAGCGCTTGTGTAAGTGCAGGTGCTCTGAATCAGGCTAAAATAGCAAAAATGTTTGCACACACAAAAGCAATAAAATTCAAGTTTCAACTCAAATTTGCAAAGGTAAACTTAAATAGCTTCCAAATTACTAACTTTCCTGTTTCTTCTTTTTATAAATAAAATAAAATAAATTTAATTGTCTAAATTTTAATGAATATATGCCCTTATAAGCAGGGCATTACATAGCTGGGGAAAAGAACAATCCTTCCCTTGTTGACATTCTCTAATAATCAAATGTAGTTTATTCAATAAGAGTTTTATACTTTTCAGCAATTTACTAAATCTTAAATTCCTTTATATTGTTGGTATTGTCAAACAGAGAATACCAGTAGACACATTTGCAGCATTAAAAATATGAGTAATATGTCTTTGACTCAACTGCGCTTGGGCTTGTACTACTTCTCTCTTTCAGAAGCTTGGATCAAGAAGGTGCAATACACCATCTTGAAAACACTATCTTGAAAATATTTTGAGATGGCGTCGGGATTTACATCAGCAAAATTTGAAAAAAAACTTAATCAAAATTATTAAATAATTATTTTTTACATATCAGTTTCTAATACAGCATCTTGAAAAACCACATCACAAAAACGCTATCTCAAATCAAAATAAAAAGAGTGTTATCCAAATAAGATTTTTCAATTATAAAAACACTTAATAAATACCCTAAAATACACCATCACAAAAAGCTGCATCACAAAAACGCTATCTCAAATCAAAATAAAAAGTCTGCTATCAAAATAAGGTTACCAAAACTTATTGAATTCAACTACAGAACTACCCATTTTTAAGCGCCACCACGCCGCCTTGCAAACATCTTTTATGCCGCGGCGGCGCAAGATTTAAATCCCCAACATACAAAATCTGCTAATCAATAATATTTCCATAAGCACTAAATTTAGAAGATAACTACAACAATTAAAAACTTAATATAATAAAAAATAAGAACTAAAAAATAATAGAAACAATAAAAAAGAGGATTGACAAAGCAAGTTTATTGCAATAAAAGGCAGGCTGTGTGGGATTAGTCCCTTGTGTTGCGGGCGCCTCCACGCTGCTGAGCAAAAGACGTGGCAGGAGGAGAGGACTGACGGTTGGCGGGTTGGGGATGCTTGGCCGTGCACTAGATAGTAATCACTGGGCGCTCATGGGTGGGCATCATGTAGTGGTTGTTGTCCAGGCACTGGCGCACATGGGCCAGGATCACTAGCGTTTGGGCCCAGGCTAACTGGGAGTTGCATGGCATAGAAGACCAGTTGCACAGGGGAATTTGGATCTGACTAACTGGCACCAAATGGCCCCAGCCACCTCAAGCAGATAACACAGCACCTATAGTGAAGTAGTCCATCAACACATCTTCTATGTAGGAATATAATAGGGGTAGGGGACACAGAGCTAGTAAGCCAAGGAGCGTTAATGCTCCAGGCAACAACCAGTGTACCTGGGCTGGCCAGGCTGGCAACTTTTGGAAGGATACCACATAAAGTGGTAAGTTGCGGCAGCCAAAGGAAGGTAGAGGGAAGCATTGCCAGTGGTAATGGCTTGAAGATATGCCTTGAATGTGGCAGAAAAGCAATGGTTAGTGTTGGCTTGGATAGGCAAGTCCAAGGTCTGATGGAAGCTGGGATCTGCTGTAAGCTCAAGAGCCCAAACCCAAGCCACCTCATCAATATACTCATTGCGGACAGCAATGGTATGCACATGTTGCGTGTAAATCTCACTGGGGGCCAGGGTAGCTGACTGCAGCCCTAGACGCACCTCAGCAGCCAAACAGGAGGCATCATACCGGCTGTGGTATAACTCCCCTGCCTGAATTGGGTTCATTGCATCCTCATTGGAGTATAGTGCCTGTACAAAGCTGTACATTGTCTCCTTGTGGTGGCAGATCACAAACTTGCTAAGGAGGTCGGGGTAGTCCATCACCACAAGATTGGAGTTGAGGCGGGCGCAGAGCATTGAAGATGGGGTAGGGGGAGGCGCGCCAGTGGAAGGAAGGCGTTGAGGAAAGGGGTGCTGAGCACCAGAAGGATTGCTACTAGGAGGCGCACTGCTGACAGGAAGAGGCTCCTCAAACATGAAGCCCTCATCAGGGAAATTCCCAGTGCTGGAGTTTGGCGCAGTACTACGCTCAGAGCCAGCCACAGTGGTTGTGAAGTCCTGTTTGCAAAACTGGGAGTCACTAGCCCAAAGTCAATTCAAGAGACCAATAAGAACTGAGTGCGGCATTTTTTGAAAAGCGCTACACTCCGCTTTGTTCATTGAAGCCATCATTTTGTTGTAGGCTTGGAGCATATTGTTGTTGTTGTTTCTGCTGGAGTTGAGATTGATCTGATGAGGAAAGAAAGTAGTGGTTGGTCAAGTGGGGGGATATGTTGAAAATTTTGACCAAGCAATGATTCTAATTATGACAGAACTCACAGATTAGGATTACAGCAGCCAACTCCATAAATTAGTAGTAAAAAATCAATGATGCCAATAATGACAGAGCTCACATAATATAATTAATGCAACCTCATTTTCATAAATTTATAATATAAAAATTATATATATTCAATTGGCAGTAGATTTTGGATCATTACTGCAGAATACCCAATGACATACACCGCCGTGCTTTCCCTATCATGCATAAAGCGCCACCCAAAAAAACTCCAGGCGCTGCCTTGCAAATATTTTAGATGCCAAAATGCCACCTTATTTTTACATCAAGCACGGCTGCAGCTTATTTTTTGAACCCCAAAATGTTAATCTAATTATTAATAATAGTTCTAAGCACTAGTCTCAATAGGATAATTGAAAAAAGATATTTTGGATCAGTAGTAGATTTATAATTGTAATGATAAAATCCAACCCACTGAAAAGCAGCACCGCAGCAAAAAAAATTTCAAAGAGGCGCCAGGAATAATTTTCAGTTGGCGCTGTGGCTCTATATTTGATTTTGTTTGCCTATACAATGATACTTTTATGTGATAAATCCATGCCCTCTCCTTTTTAATTGGTAATAAAGTATGGTATTAATTTAAGACTCAAATAATAAAACAACCTAAATTAGCGCCACTTTTATAGTTACACCCCCTATAATACAGCCATTCAAAAAACCACATTTAATATGTTAGCCATATTCCTTATCATAGTATGAACTTTGCTGTTTGGTTTTCAATAATACAATGTTTTAATAGTGATTTTATATAGTAATGAGGGTGTTTCTTTTATGAAAAATGCACCCATTACAAAATCTATTAAGCTTCCTAGTGTCCAATAGGAGTGCACCCACCAATGTGGCACTAAGAATTAACCTGTTTTAACATATGGTGTCCTAGGTTGCTGTAAAGAGTACACCATCACAAATTGACTGTTTCCACTTTTAAAAAGTATAATTCAGCGCCAAATATCACTTAAATAAAAAACGTAAGAAACTGTCTTTATCATTGTATATATATGGGTCATTATTTTTAGGGATTAGGCCATTTTCTAATGCACATGCTGCTCAAGTCGCAGCATAACACAGTTCAATTTTGAAAAAGTAACTAATTAACATTTTATATTTAAAACATTAATAACTCAATGAAAAATTAATATTTTTTCACACTGTAAACTATCAAAATGAAGCTAAGAATCTTATCTTTCTATTGGTGTAAAAATTTTAATATGTATACTATGCTCAATATTAAAGCGAAAGTAATTTAAAAGAGCATAATCCAGATTTTATTATATGATTATATCTAATGATATAAAGTAGATCACTTCAAAGCTAATAAATACTCTTTTTTCAATACATAACAGATGTTTTTTATTTGAGAAAATTAAAGATAAGATTGAGAGCTTTATTTTCGCATTTTATTTTATTTAAAAAGCTCAATTCTTTAGGATTTTATAATATTTTGAAGTTAGGGTGTTTTTATCACTGTTTAGATTGATTTTAAGGTTCAAGTGAGCTTCGAACCTCAAATTAAGCATTCTTTATTGGAATTCTTTAATATTTTATCATTTTAAAAATATGCGGAAGAGTTACAATTAACTGAATACATCATTTTAATTGATTTGCATTGATTACAAAGAGGATATGATGTAATAATAATGCTTAGCTGCTTCACATGTATCACTTGTGCATGAAAACTGGGTATTTAATTAATTTCTGCAAGCATAAATTCAAGTTCAAACTATAATAAAAGCTATCACACCATTTCTTTCAGAATGGTGTCATTTAGCTTGGTATATAAGAGCTAAAGCACCACAAAGCTTCTAATCCAAAAGACCCCATTCAAAGATCACATTCTGATCATAACTACTCCATCATTAAGGCACACATCAGAGATATGACCTAATTACAGATTCAAAATACTACCATATCCTCAGTTAAATTTACTTCTTCCATGCTACCCTTTTTTTCCTTGGGAGCTTCAACAAAAAGAGAGAGAATTGCAATATTAAAAAAGGCATTCCTCTTTATTGCTGGTGATGATCTTGATAATTTCATCAAGCACTTCATTACTCAAACTGAATTTGGGAAAGCTCAGTTTCTGCCAACTATTCAAAATCAAAAAGGCAATGAGTTCATTGAAAACCTAAAGGATCTCATGAAATCTTCTCCCCAAAAACATCTCCCAGCCTTGCGATCTCTGGTTACTTCCAGTTACTCTTTAAAAGAGCTTAATGATATGGGGTTTAATATAACCAAAAGTGAGTTTGAATACTCAAGAAAAATAAATAAAAATAAAAATGTAAGCTTAAACAAAAAAAGCCAAAAAATAATAACTATTCATTAAAAAAAGAAATAACTAAAAAAATAATTAAAAATTGCTGGAAAATTCTTTTGAAACAAGCCAGTTTACAAAAAAAGTGCCTGAAAAAATTTATAAAGATATGGAAAAAGAGATGAGTAATTGCTCAACTGAAATTAAATACTCTCTACTTAAAAGAAAAAAGAAAAATATGAAAATATGAAAATAAAAAATGAAATTTAAGTTTCAATTTCCACTTACTATAAATTAATCCCTAAAAATATAATAAAAAGTAAAAAACAAACCAATATGTGCAGTATTTGTAATTTAAAAAATTCACTAGAAAAAAAGAAGGAAGAATGTGAAAGTAAAAACTTACCATTACCAGAATCTATAGACAATGACTTAAAGACTATTAATCAGCACCAAGACTTTTATGTTCATCAAAATTGTGAATATAAAAAAGATATTAATGAACTAGATGATGAGTCTTGTGTTGTAGTTATAGATTATAAAGAAAACTTAAAGGTTGGAGGTGGTCCAATTGAGACCAATAATTGTTTTATTAAAAAAACCAATCTCATTATTAGGGTTTGCATTAGTTTTTAAAGAAAACAATAAAATTAAATATGAATATCATGATTTTTTGTCTCAAATATTATCACATGATTCTTTATTTTCAGGTGAATGTCTAATAAGTCTTCTTAAATTAGATAGATTTAAAAAATAAAAATATAAAAGTATGGACAGATAATGGAAATCATTTTAGATCATATGCATTTTTTATTACTTATTTAAAGAGGCACCTAAATATATTAAGGGTTCTATAAAATATAACCGTTTTGTTGAATGCCATGGAAAAAGCATTGTTGATGGTCACTTTGGTGTAATATCAAAAATTTTAAAGGAAAAAGAAAATGTACTTTATATTAACAACATTAATGATCTAAAAAATATTTGTGAGAAAGAAGAAAGAAGAAAAGAATTATACAATTCAGCTTTAACTGGTTCAATTGTTTCCCAAAAAGCATTTTTTTATATTTATGAAAGGAAATTTAGGCCTATAAAAAGAGAGCTTGAAGTTAAAAATCTGTGCATTAATCTTTCGTATTTGATGAAAGATGGGAAGTTATATACTTCACCTTTAACATTTGAAAGCTTCTCAGAATATTCTGAGATAAATTATCATTTGAAATCACGTGATGATACCAGAGAAACAAAAATATCAGAAGATGCTAGTAGTGTATTGGGGCAAGTTCATGAAGTAGGGCAGCTTACTAGAGGGTGTATTTTAAATAGAGTTATCAGTCTTTCAAAAACAACAACCTTTTTTTCTGAAACAAACTAAGAATATTTATGATGAGCCAAAGATAGGGTAATAGCATTTATAGCTTTGGGGCTGCTATTACTCTCCCATGCAACTCATCATAAATATTTTTGGTTTGTAGTAGCACTTAAGATATTTTCAGTAGTACTATAAGTTGCAATTTTCAATTATAAAATCAATGGATTATTTTTTAAAAAATCACCCAAGCCCAAGTTCAATTAAATATTTGGGATTGATTGTATTTTACTCTTTCTGAATAATTTGAATATGAATAATGTGATTAAGTTATAAAATAACCAATCTGGCGCCTAGGCATAACAAGAAAAATAATGTCCCATATATTGATCTCCTCTAAACAACTGGGTAGTTTTTAACTCTTTTTGAATAAGCTAGTTTAAAAATATTCAAGATTTACTCTTTGGCCTGGTTGAGGTAGCTCCACTCTAGATTTCTTAATTCAATATAAAAATGGTTAAAATCACTATATTTTTGAGCTACAGCATCTCAATTATGTCATCTTGAAAACACCATTTCACTTGCAAGTTTTCAGTCAAAACTCACAGTTTTGCATATTTGCACTACTAATAAATTTTTAATTTTTACATGATAAAAACATAATAATTTTAATGGTATATAATATGAACTTTTTCTACAATTTTCATGTAAAAATATTGACTACTTTTACATTTAAAACATTCTCATTTTTCTTTTTAAAATTTTCTCCAAATTTGAGCTTTTCTGATGCAAATTCACTATTAGATGCCTCCAAAGCCTACCACCAACACTACTCCTAAGGCTCCCAAGAGCACAGCTGCTCCCTTCTCAGGCAAGAAAGACCAAGGCTACCCTCTCCAAGCAGCCTCCTAAAAAAATGCCTTCCAAGACCCCCACACCTTCCCCTGAGCCTGAGGCTGATACCCCACCCCTCCCCACTCTCCCTTTGTCTGCTCCCCCTCTGATCCCCAAGAGAAGCACATCTACTTCAATGATGAAAATGAGAATGAAATATTTTTAAAAAACGACTCTGGTGACCATGGTTCTGCAGCCTCAGAGGAGGAGCCCATCCTAGAGTGGGACTTACATGCAGTTGTCAATATCTGCAATGTCAACAGGCAATTTAAAGTTCCAGCTGTTTTCCCCGACTCTTTTCCCATTATGACCAAGAAGGGGGTACTGGCTTTGTCAAGGACCACTTTCTTTTAACCTGAAATTACCAGAAAAAACTATGGAGCACCATCACTACCGGTGTGATAGTGCAGGCTTCCCTGCGCAATTAACTACAATTGGGTTTACCCAAGTCAAGGAGCTCACCATTGAGCATGACTGTTTGGGATCTGATATGATCCTCTACTATCCTATGAGCTGGTGTCTTTGCCAAGCCATTCCTTTCAACAAGTATTTGACTTCAACTGAGCTGGTAACACATGCTCTCCTTTACCTGAATGAGAATCAGAGAGAGGAGGTTGGAGAAAAGGCCAGACTCCGACAGTATATGACTGATCAACAGTCAATTGATGCCAATATTGGCGTCAGCGCTAGAAGTATCAAAGAGCTTGTACTTTTGGAAGTCCAGAAGACTACCATGCTTGGAAAGCCCTTTTTGCTACACGACAACAGGCAAGGTTCACCAAACCGTATTTTGTGCTTTTTAACACAAGAGGATCTTGTACGCCTTTTAAAGTGCAATACCTGGTTTGCCAATGGGACTTTTGCCTCTTGTCAAAAGCTATTTTATCAGCTTTGGGCCATCCATGGTCAGGTCAATGAACATAAAATCCCCTTTGTCTTCTTCTTTCTCCCTAATAAAAGGGAAGATACTTACATTCACGCCTTGGATATACTCAAGCCAAAACTGGATGCCATCTTGCCTATTTTTGAAGAAGAGTCAACTGAGAAAAGGGGCCTTAAGAAGAAAAAGGTCAGCCCAGAGGCCACTCAGGAGCAACAGGCCACAACCAGAAAGGCGCTGGAGTCCCTTTCCTACCATGCCACTCTAATGTTTACTTTGAGGCTGCACAGGCCAACACCTTTATCAAGGTATTTAGGAGCAGGCCACAAGGCTGCTTCTTTCACTTCTGACAGGCTCTGCGCAAGAACCTGATGAAAACCCCAGTCCTAAATAAGCTGGTATTCAAAGATGGCACAAAGGAGGCCAGAAAAATTTTCAATTGCTTTTCTGCTCTGGCCATGGTCAGAAAGGAAGAGGTTAACCTTTTTGTGACAAGCTTAACAACGACAATTACATTATTGGGAACCAAGAAGCATTTTCTCCTTTCATACAGTATTTTGTGCACCAGTGGGTGGGTGTATTCCAGGGAAATTGCCACATCTGCAAGGGAAGCAACTCAATTAATTGGAACTGCTATAAGCAGGTCAAAGAAGGTGTAACTAAGACCACCTCCTCACTTGAAGGTTGGCATAACCAATTTTCCCACCTGGTTAAGGCAAAAAAGCCTATGTTCAATATGATCATCAAGAAGCTGAAGATTCAGCATGCTCATGGAAATCAGCTATACTCCCAGGCCATCAAAGGCAAAGCTTTTGTAGCCAAGCATGCTGGCCAGTAAGTCAAGTTTGCAAGTGTTACCAAAGAAGTTTTGGCCTATTACACCAGGGAGGGCCGCCTTACCCATCTCAAAGGCATTGCCACAGCCCTTGGATCTAATTTATAATCCACTTTATTTAAAAATAAATTTATTTCTTCAAAATATTTGATTTTAACTTTATTTTTAGTATATACATGTTTAATATAGGGTTAAAATTTAATACAAAAATATCACTGTTTTAGGATGTGTTGACTTTGGAGCTTTGCATACTATAGTTGGTATTAGCTGCCCACACATTTTATTGCATATTTAAAATCCTTGGATGATTTGAGTCTATTCATATGTTTTTTTATAGTTTTTGAATTTTTTTGGGCTTTTATCAATATTTTAAGTTATCTGGTGTGGTTTAGCCAGAAATACAAGATAGGGTACAAGATGGCGTCTTTTGAGATGGCGTATCCCACCATCAAGAAGTTGATCCAATCCTTGTTTAATCTTTTCCCTGCAGGAGCATTGTAAAATCTTCTTCTTTGTCATCCAAAAGAAGGAAATTTGTCCCTGTGATAATAAACAACTATTGGCCCCTGCCATCCTACAGTAGTATTAAAAGCTATGGCAACAAGCAAAAATAATTCATATTTAAATGAATGAACTCAGATTTAAACAAAATTGAAATAAATCCAAGACTATTTTAAATCAATATAAATTTTTATCTTTAATTTTTGTTTGCATCTGAGTTCATTTGTTTAAATCTGAATTATTTTTTTCTTATTGCCATAGCTTTTAAAACTACTGTATCATATGACTACATTGAACTAGGGCTTTTAATATATGTTTTCTTGAGACTCAATGAACAAGTGATCCCATATATGGAAGTCATTCAGCCCTAGGCTACTCTGTCAGTCATTTTATGATGTTGAAACCAGTCATATACTGGGATTTTCAGGGAAGAACCTCCTCCACAGTTAGAATAGTTTGCTGCTGAACCTGTTTATAAAAGAATTTTTGCTCCTCTCAATCCCAGAAAATTATTTATTTTATTCTGCTTTATAGTGGAGTTATTAACAGTAGATGTTACTAAAAATGAGATAAAAAGTTGTCTATTTGTCATGAATGTCATTTCTCCCAAAAGAAATGGAAAACTCCAACTAGGGGAATCAAACTTGGACCCTTTCTCTGATAATTCTGTGGAACCTGAAGAACCCTGGGCCAGCCACCCATGTATTTTATGGCTAGCTAATGATCAAGCAGGAACAAACAACAATTTTAATACCCAAGGGTAGTGGGTAATAGATGCAATAATTATGGTAGGAGGGTGGCAAATTAGAACCCTTTCAGGGCAGTGACAATAGGGTAAATGGTCATCATTCATTGGAGCATCTTAGCAGAAGTGTTTTACTGGCCAAAGCTGCGGGCAAAGTCTGTCAAGATGTAGTAAATGGAGGTGTACAAGCCAACAGACAGGGTGGAGTGGGGTAACACCAGGGGAGGCAAGGATCCAGCATAGGAAGAGTTGAGTTGTGCTGGCTCTTCATAATAGCTTGGCCAAGTCCTTATAATGAAGCCCAAAGGTGGCAGGACTAGGTTGGTACCCTCCAATCTCAAAGCAAGATGTGAGCACAACTGTGAAGATGAAACAATTCATCTTCATTGGGTTTGGGATTGAGGGTTGGATAAGTTTATCCTAGTGGCTTAAGAGGGAGTAAGAACTAACTTATATTATTGAGGTGGTGTTCTCTCAATGATAGCACAACCTATCACTGAGAGGGGATACTTTGTTTATAGTATCTCCCACTCTGAAATTTTTTACAAGGGGGGAGTGAAAACAGGGAATGGGGGATCCCAAAAGTTTGGATGGTGAAGCGTGAAATCAGGCAATTGGAATAGGGTCAAACCTTTGTTCTGACACTATCTGTGGCTGGGTCAACAATTCTTGGTTGTGGCCAATGGGTTCTGGTGAGAGTACTGTCAGGATGGGAAATGGCCCCAGGTTTTCCTCAAAGCCTATTTTTAGACTGGGTGGTTGGGTTTGGCAAGTGTATGGCCCCAATCATGTGGTCTGGGGCCCAGATCCCCATTGGTTGGGGTCAGGATTGATTGCCAAGGGTTAGATTTTATTCTTGGTTTTTTCAGGGCTTTATACCCTGCCCTCTATTTTGTCCCCTTTTTCTGGGAACTATTTTATTGGTTGATTTATTGAGTGATATCTGATTGGCTGGAAGGGAGTGGAGCCTAGGCTCTGGATGGCTGGCTGGGACCCAGGAGGCCCGCTGGCAGGCAGGTGGCAGCAGGCTGACTGTCAACTGCCTGGGTTGCAGGCAACTGGCAAGAGGGGTTGGCAGGCACAGCAAGCGCCTGCCCAGATGAAAAAATCTGGTCTGAATTAAATTCCATTTGGATTTTAATATCTACATTCTTGCCCTGACCCAGGAATGAAAAATCCTGTTGGTACTGGGGGTCCTTAGAGTGGAATTTACTATTCTTGTTCCAAGCTGGAATAATTGTAGTAATTTGGTTAGTGTCAGGAATTTTAATGAAAGCAATTCAGAGTTAATAAATCAAGGAAATTTGTGGGCTCACCTGGCCGGGATTTTGCAAAGTTTGGAAGAGTGTCATGGGCTGGTGATTAATCCAGACCAATCTAGATTGCTGGACACATTAAACCAACATAACATCATTAATTCCATAACTGACAGGCTATCTAAAAGGGGAGTTGCTGCTCAGCATAAAGGCTCAGATTTGGAAGTAAACACATACAGTTGGATTGAAGTTCAGGCCACCTGACCATGTGATCCACAGCCAGCTAGAAATCAGGAAGTTACTCCCAAATTACCCCAACTCATGAGGCCAAAAATGACCCAGTTTGTAGATTTTGAGGAACTAATAGTCCAGAATGACATAAAAACTAGTAATAATGATGAGGCTATTAGTGGGCTACCAAAGGAATGTCAGGTTGGGGTCATAACAATAGAGGATTTGGCAGCCAGGAGGTACATTATGACTTCAGAACTCTCAGGCCAGAAAAAACTGAACAACTCAGTTATCAGGTGATGGTTTAAGCAGAACTTAGCATTTCAAATGATATTTAAACTCAGTGAACAATTATAAAATGGTATTGTCATTCTGAAATAAATAAGATTATGGGACCTTGGTTCTATCATTTTATTCTATATTTAGTCTTATTTGTTTTTTATTTCATAACTGTTTCAACAGAAAAACCCAGCCTGGCAGCCCACATACCTGAGGAAGTTCCTGGAACTTGGCCTGCATTTTATTGTTCTCTGGGAGCTCTCTTTGTCCCAGTTCATTTCTCTGAATATCCTCCCAAGCCAGAATACAAGGAGTTCACCTTGGATACCATCCTCTGCTTTTTTCTTCTGGCCAGACAAAGAACCCCAAGAACAGTTTATCACAAAGGGTCCTGGTTTAAGCACCCAGCTGCCTTATTCCAATAGAAATACACCTATCTTCCTGCTTACCAGACTGATAATTTAGATTCAGAACCTGTTGGTAAAAAAGCAGGATTGTCAAATTCAAATGCATGAACTCACCAACTTAATGGAGTAATTTTCATCTCAGAACAACTTACTTTTTTTATAAAAAAAGAATGAAAAATATTTCAGTAAGTTGGTGTGTTCATGCAAAAGAATTTGACAATCCCACATTTTCCTAACAGGTTCTGAATCTACAGTATGGAAGCACCTACCATGTCCAAACCTGACCACCTGCCCCAGCCCTGGTCTATCCCCTCAAACTTCCAATAAATATACAGGCATTGCCTAAATTACCTTGGCTGGATTAGTTGACACTATAGTATCCTCCACTGGACATGGGCCTTGATAGGCTGCTCAACATTTTACTTCATCAAGTTAGCGCCCCTCCTATGGTGGGTCCTACCCCCTTCCAATAAACTAAGTTGTAGCAGAGGCTAACAGAACCCCAACTGGGATGTGGTATCCTGACACTGTTGGATGCATTTGATATATTGAAGCATGTCTTACTTATAAATAATTGGTTTAAGAGTTAGTAATATAGAAAGCTTGGAAAAAACAACAATATTTCTTTTAACTTAATTGCTGGCATTGATTCCTCCCATCAATTAGACAAAAAATACAGTGACAAAAACTGTGGATTTAATTTTTTAAAAATTGGGATTTTTTAAGCTAGCTTGATTTTACATATATTGCTAATAATCAACTTTTAATTTTCATTTTGTTGAATATATACTTATGAGAAGTATAGTAAAAAAATAAAGGGGAAATTTAATAAAAAATTAAATTTATTGATATGAATTTAGAGGATTATATATTACGTCAATTATATACTTCTAGAAAATATAATTAAGAAAATAAATGGGGAAATTGAGAAGAAATGCTATTTTGTTTGATATGAAAATAGAGGATTACATAGTATCACAAGAAGCCACATACTGTCTATGTACATCATGGTAGTCATGGGGCTTATCTAAGTAATGTTTCATTTAAGTTTAGAAGGGGTTGATCCCAGTATAAGATGGACAACTGATAGAATTGCCACCAGCTTAGTGATTAGTTGGGGAATAACTAAGGGAATTGCTTTTCTGAGAGAGAGTAATTGTAGATGTTGCAAAATATTTTATCAGCTTATTTAATGACACTGGTTAAATTTTACCATAAATATTAATTTAACTATGTATATAAAGTTTATTTAAGTTTTAAAAAAAGCAGTATATTGAATTCTGGAGCCTCTGTTTCTGTCACTGCCAGGAAAATCAATCCATATAAGACTACTGTTAGTAAATCTGAGTTCTATGGATTAACTGAACAATAATCCTGTTAGCCCAGCAGGTTTACAACGCCTAGATGTCATCACATCAATTTCCTTTCAGAACCAAGGATATGTCTTCAGATAGATTTGGATTGGTTAGACAAACCTAATAATATCTTTTCTATTACAAGTAGTGATCCAGATCAAAGATTAGTTACTGATTGGCTGGATAAATATAGAATAAGCAAATATACAACCTAAAGTTTTTATTGTGATTTTCTAAAGAAACAGGGCTATGACATTCTCTGTAATAAATAATAGCTTGGTATTTCCCCCAAATAAGGAAGGTCAAAAGATAGAGTTTTGCTGTCATATAAAATAATCCAGGGAATAAAGGGATTTTCCAAAAATGTAAATTCCATGCCTTTGCAGCATAGATGCCTAGCACTGGGGGTTGAAAATTGCAGTCTGAGGGGTATATATAGACAGGAAAAGTAAGAGTTAGAAGTGTCAGATAGTATCCTGACAAGAGGCTTTCCAAAACCCTATATAAAGACTTCTCCAACTAAAAAAATTAGAATATATACTCCCCTACAAGTAGGAACTAGAGTACCTATTTCTATCTCCCACACTATTAAGCCACTGACTAG